>PVKN010013587.1:0-19814 GCA_004027915.1 Capromys pilorides | reverse complement strand
CTTAATAGTATCTTCTACCTGCTAAAGTAGAAAAAAATCACCCCCAAAACTGGTTTTACTAGGGCTGAGGATTTAGCTCAGTGGTAGAATGCTTGCTTAGCAATCTGGAAGCCATGGCTTTGGTCGTTAGCACCAAAAACAAAACAGAAAACAAAAAATAAACTTCAAATAAACTGAAATTGGTTGTACCAGATTTACATTCCAATGAACAAACATGAGACTTGTGCCAGTGCTTGTCCACCTCTCCAGTATTTACCTATCTGATGGATATAAAATGGTATCCTACTTTTTCAGTGTTCTAATAAAGTATTTTTTAGTGCCTTTTCTGTGTCAGACTCTTTGTAAGGCAGTAAGAATGCTACCGAGAGGTGCAAGACATGGCTTTTCTATTCTAGGAAGGTTGCATCCCAGGAGAGATGAATTTTGTCAACCTATGAATGGCAGAAGGACCCAGAAGGGAGTGATATTCTCCTCACTTGAGGAAATGGAGCTGTTGAGAGAAATGACGCTTGATCTTTGTCTTGAAAGATGAGTGGGCTGGGCGGGTGAGATGGCTCAGCAGTCTAAAGTGCCTGCCTAGGAAAGTTTAGGCAACCGCAGGGAGCATAGTTCAATCCCTGGCACCACATGCTGCACCAGCCCCAACCCCAGGGCAGGCTCAGCTGGCCATAACACAAACAAATAAATGAGGTTTAGGAAAAATAAAATAAAGTTAAAAAAGAGACACAACTGAAAAAAAAAGATGAGTAGGCGTTTTGGATTTGAAGGACATGGTAGAATAAGATGGAATAGGCAAAGCTGACTGTAAAACTACGTTATACAAGGAACTTAGTATTAATGACTGCAGAGCCCCAGGATGGGCTTAGCAGAGAAGAGGTGGGCTGCATGGTTTTGGGTTGCAGAAACCCAGAGAGCTGTGGCTAAAGGTTTTAAGTGGGACATAACTAGGAGGTTTTTTTTTTTTGCTTGTTTGTTTTTGATCTAGAAATGGATTCTGGTATTTAAAAAATGGACAAACATGAAATTTCAGTTTTAAACTTGTTAGTGTGGGTATTTATTATTATTTTTCCAAAACAAGTGGAGATTATTTTTCCTTTAATTGAAGTTGGTAATTTGCTATCCTAGTGGAAAGATGGAGTGAAATGTGGCCTTGCACATGTTACATTTGCTCTCATCCATAAGCCTCACGAAGGACACATATGGTTTTCCCAGTGTTTCTTCTTGTCATATAGAAATGTGGTTTTATAATAGAGATGATGATAATTTTAAGAATTCATACTTTTGGACAATCTTTCAGTTTTCGTCTTATTTTTGAAACATAATAGCAAATACAGGGGCTGGCGAGATAGCTCAGTGGTTTAAAGTGCCTGCTTAGGCAACTGCAGGAACTGTAGCTCGATCCCTAGCACCACAAGCTGCACCAGCCCCACTCCCAGGGCAGGCTGAGTCGGCCGTAACATAAATAAAGTTAAACTTTAAAAAAAAAAAAAAAAGCAAATACAAATGTAGAACTTCCTTTTATAAGCTGGACCGTCTCTTCTTAATCAGCTCTAGTGTGTATATATATAGATGGTGATAGCAAATGCTCTTTGGATTTCTTACTGCTTTTGGCGTCCTTGAGCTGCTAGTCTTCTTCTCTCCCCACCCCTTTCCCCTTCTCGTTTTAACCCAGGGACTCATGCGTACTAAGCAAGCACTATACCACTGAGCTACATCCCCACTGAAGTTTTATTTTGAAACAGTCTCATCAAATTGTGAAGGCTGACTATGCAAGTTGCATCTTCCTGACTCAGTTTTTCAAGTAGGTAGATTATTGAGTATACCACCATGCTCAGATAGTCCTTTTTAGTAGGAGCATGTGTTGCTTCAAGGCAGGAATGTAAGACCTATCAGCACTTAATTTAATAGAAGCAGTTTTAGGAGAGGCCAAGTTGAAGAAAATTTTTTGGAAACTTGTAGTATTTTAAAACAGTGGGTTTTTTTCTAATCCTTGTTAGTCTACTGATTCAAATAGAAACATTTAGAAAGAGGCCAACTCTGTAGATATCTTCAGAGTTTAGTTTTATGATAACTCAATAATTAAAAAAATAAAACAGTGGTTGTTAAACATATAGCATAGAATAATAAGTATAAGTCTGGGCATGTTTAGCATCAACTCTTGGTAAGAAATGTCACACTCGTGTTGGTTTTAAGAAGCATTTTCAAAGATTGTGTGTGTGTGTGTGTGTGTGTGTGTGTGTGTGTGTGTGTGTGTTATGGCCAGCTCAGCCTGCCATGGGAGTGGGACTGGCACAGCATGTGGTGTCGGCGATTCAGCCGCAGTCCCTGCGGTTACCTAAGCTTGCCTAAGCAGGTACTTTAGACCACTGAACCATCTTGCTGACCCCAAAGATTTGTTGATTGAGATGCTGAGGCAAGTCTGAGCATTGCAGTACTGTGTATGTGTGTGTACACACGTGCTCGTGTACCTAGCCTTCTAGCATGCTAGGTAAGCAATCCACTACTGAACTGTATATAGCCCAGCCCTGAGTACTGCTTTTAATTGAGAAGAATCCTAGACAGATAGATTAGCTTTTCTTTCTCTCTCTTTTTTTTTTTTTTGGCGGTACCAGGGATCGTACCTAGGACATTGCACTTGCCAGGCAAGCACTTGTGCCACTGAGCTATGTCCCCAGCCCAGATTAGCTTTTCAGTACCTTACAGTTCAAGGTTGTGATTGTCTTTTCTAGCTATTTGATATTTAGAAATTACGTACTTTTCTCCATATCTCTATAAAAGGCTTTTATTAATTTCATACTTGATCCAAGAAGACCTTTTAAACTGAGAAAAACCGTATTTGGGCTTAAAAGAACTAGGCAGGAGCATGTCTTGCCCACTATCCCTTCCTGGACCCTTTTCAGCTCCCCTCCCCCCACCACATGTTGATATAGCCTCATTTTCTTCTGTTGTCTCAACTCCATCTTGCATATGCTTATATACAAGTACATATACACACAGTTTAACAGGAGTAGTACAGATGTTAATGTATGTCTTCAGGGTGGGGAATGCAGTTGCTGTATTTCTGATTTTAGCACATGTATTTGTTAACACCTTGGCAGCAAAAGTTGGCTGGATCAATTGGATCAAGGTGACTGTTCTAAAATAAACAAAATGAAATAGCATAATCTTGAATTTGTACACAGTAGGTAAGAGTGAGTAAATGGGACTTTTGCGGGTTGTTTGGCCATTAGCTGTGATCATGCTCAGAATGTATTTAGGCAAGTGGACAGGATGTTCTCAGTACTGTATAACCTTGAAACATTACTTCTACTTCTGTTTCTAGAAATTAAATCTAAAACAGAAAAGTCATTTTCCTTTCTCTTCACATTCAGAAAAAGTAAGACTTACAAATCTAAACTAGCCATTACAAAGTCCTGGATTTGTTTTTTTAGTGAGAAATTGTTTTTAAAAATTCAGTTAAAACTTAATTACAGATAAATTATTTTGGGGAGAGCTGTTTATTTTTTTGAAGTGGGAAAATACACAACCACTCATGCTTGTACATACTCTATTTCACATGGCTCAGAAATTTAAAGTAAATTTAAGGTCTGTAGAGAAATTGAGTTTTTTTTTTTTTTTTGTGCGGGACCAGGGTTTGAACTCATGACCTTGCACTTGCTAGGCTGGCATTGTGCCATGGTGCTATTTCCCCAGCCCCCGAGAAATTGAGTCTTGATTTCTGTGGTGGATAAAAGCTGGTGCTACACAAAGATACACACATAGAACTGATGCTGCACTGGGAAACTTGCTTTTTCTTTGGTATTCCTTAAATTGAGTGTGTGCAGTGGCACAGGAGTTCTAGATTAAGCTGGTTACAATGCCAAAAACTTTGTATTCAGGTATTAGAGTCTTGGAATAAATATAATTACCTATAAAAAACTGAAGTCACTTGAAGAAAAATGAAAGATCTTCTGAAAGCATAGGATTTTTTGTTTGTGTTTTGAGATGGAGTTACATCATGTAATACAAGCTGGTCTCAAACTGCTGTGTAGCCTAGGTTAGCCAGTCATGGTGATCTTCCTGCCTCAGCCTCCTGAGTTACTAGGATTATAGGCGTGCCTCACCATGCCCAGCTATGATGTTTTTCATGTCTTGTTTTTAATAATTAAACTTGAGAACCAAATGTATGTGCCTATAATCTTAGAACTGAAGAGGAAGATGGTAAGTTAAACCACCTGGGCTGGATAGTGAGGTTCTGTGTGGCAAACATACCCAAAAAAAAGTAAAATAAAAAAGATAATTGAATTTGGTGTGAAAAGCACATTTAGGGTGCATAGACTTAGGAGACTGCTAAAGGCAAACATTGATTGATTGTGTCTGTGTGTGTGTTTGAGACAGGGTCTTGCTATGCAGTTCAGGCTGGCCTTGAGCTCACTTTTGTAGCTCAGACTGGTCTCGACCTCACAGCAGTCCATCTGTCTCAGCCTCCCAAGTGCTGGAATTGCAGGTGTGTGCCACATTGCCCTGCGGTACTGGGGATTGAACTCAGGACCTTGTGTTTGCCAGGCAGGCACTTACACTGCTGAGCTATCTCCCTGGCCTGATTGATTTTTTGAGACAGGATCTCTATATAGTTCAAGCTGTCTTTGAATTCACTATATAGTCCAGACTGGCCTTGAACTTGGTAGCAATCCTGCCTGAGCCTCCCAAATGCTAGCATTGTAGGCATGTGCCATCACGGCCAGCCTAAGAAGTTTTAATTGCAGATTATCTGTGTATTTTCTTTTGTCTGCATTATGTGAACTAATGCTTGAAAAAACAACCAATGGAACTCACCAGTTTAATAGTTTTGGAGATGGAAATGGGGCTCAAAAGCAACTGCATGCTGGGATGGTGAGAGCGTTTTTTGCAGGGCAGGCATATTTAGGGTCTGTACCCCTTAAGCCTAATGCATTTGTTTCCAAAGAGTTATTTTGCTAAATGGATGCCTTTCTGAAAGTCTCCGTGTTTCTTTGTGGTACTCTGAAAACCATGTGGAAAAGTAGTGTGTTCTTTTTGGAGGTTAAGGATGTCTGCCTGAAAGCTCCAGTTGGAGTATTCACTATATATTTTAAAGACTGAAGCAGCAAATGAAGCACTCTTCTCACCATTTAACAAGAGCCAAGGTAGTGGCTCTTGTTTCTGGAAGTCTGCTTCCAGTACTCCTTTAAAGCTGTGTAAGTTGCTCTCATTGCCTCAGGGGAAGATGTGACTTCCCTAAAGATCATGTTTAGGGGCTTGGAAGTTGTTCTTTGGCATATGGCTTAAACTGATAAAAAAAACTTCTTAGAGTGCCTCCTGAGCCAGATAGTAGTAACATTATTTATATTAGTAATAGCTGACTGAGCTGCATTGCATACCATCTGGGCATCTTTCTGCCTGTCTGTCTGTCTTTTCTTTCGCTACCGGGATTCAAACTCATAATCTTGTACCTGCTATCTCCCCAGCCCCTTTCTTTTTCCTTTCCTTTCCTTTCCTTTCCTTTCCTTTCCTTCCCTTTCCCTTTCCCTTTCCCTTTCTTTCTTTCTTTCTTTCTTTCTTTCTTTCTTTCTTTCTTTCTTTCACTGCTTTCCCCAAGAGGTATAGGTACTATTTTCATTGCATTTAAGGGGAAGAGGTTGTTTAAAAGTTGAGCTGGTATTTTGCTCTCAGAGATGTCACAACCTAGCGCTGGTTTTTGAGCCAGCCTGATGGCGCAGTTGATGGCTTAGCTTCCTTAAGCCAGTGATAGCCTGAATTCTAAGACTTGCACTGAGCTTCAGGGGAGGAAGAGAGGAGATACTGTGTTCTTCATTGTTTCCAGATTCCATTCTTAGAGATGTTATCTCCTTTTGAGTAGGTGACTACCTTATGGAATTGTACCGAGCCTCTGAAGTCAGACCTCCACCTCCCACTCCCTTGAGGATTTGAGGTGTAGCCCTTAGCCTTTCAAGTTTCTAAGCCTTAATTTCCTCATCTGAACAGATGTCCTTATGGCTTATTGAGGGGCTGCATGAGACAGGCATTAAGTGCTCAACAGTATCTGGTAGACATGGTTGTTGTGTAAGAGACACATGGTGACTAGTTCTATTCTCTGGGTCCATTTCATTTGTTAACTTTTCATAGAGGTGAATGCGTTCTCTACTGGACTGCAATGTAACTATCTGAAATGGGTATAAGGTAAAACTTGGGATTCCCTTCACTTTGTGATGACATATTACTTCAGTAAGTTACCATATATGTTAAATTTGTAAAATTTTTTTTTTTTTTTTTTTTAATTTTATTTATTTATTTGTTTGCTTGTTGTGTTTGTTTGTTTCTTTATTTATTCATTTTTTTGTGGCTGGCTCAGCCTGCCCTGGTGGTGGCGCTGGCGCAGCATGTGGTGCCGGGGATCGAACTGCAGTCCCCGCAGTTGCCTGAGCCCTCCTAAGCAGGGGCTTTAGACCACTGAACCATCTCGCCGGCCCCAATTTGTAAAATTTTATATATGTTCTATTACCTTGCCTTTAATGTATTAGAAGAAAATTATTTAACATCCATGATGGAGCTGCAATTTATATCTCACTGCTGGGCAGCATGATTGTCCCATTGGGTGCCTTTTGAGTAGTAAAAAGATCAGTAAAAATGATTAGATCTGTTTGTACTACAAGGTACCTAATGGGACAGTCAGACATGTACATGGTGGTTCAAACTAGTAGGAATGTGTTAAGGATAAAAACTGGGTGTGGTAGTCTTTAAAAAAAATTAAGATTTGAAAGAAAATTTTATGAATGGCTTTGATATTAAATTAACACATTCATTAAACATATAGTGTGTTTTGTTTCTTAGTTGGTGAAACAAGGTTTGTTATAGGGATTGATTCTGCCCTAGGGCTATTGAGAATAGCATGAGCAAGATTTTTCTTATAGACAACCAGATAGTATGTATAATAGGCTTTATGACTATCTCTTTGTTATTACAACCCAGAAGCAGTTGGATTGGCCTGTTCCAACAAAACTTTATTTAAAAGATTAATGGACCATAGTTTGTGGAGCCCTACCCTAAAGAAATCTTCTAAGATGTGTCAGTGTGGATGTCAACTTTGGTCCTACAACTCTACACATTTATTAAAAGATTGGTTTTCCTATGGCTTCTCCTTTTTTGGGGGAGGGGCTGTGGGGACACTGAGAATCAAACTTAGGACATTGTACTTGACAGGTAGGGGCTGCACTGCTAAGCTATATCCCTGGCCTCTTGTAGCTCCTCTTTTCATATAGTACATCTTTGCTATAAAATGTATTTCCCATCTTCAGTTGAGTTGTTCCCCAAATTGCAGAATATTTTGTAGTTATCTACCTTCCAAGTATCTCTTCAAGAACAGCTCAACAGGTCCCTAAAATGTTTTACATGTATAACATTAATTTCAGTACTATATCCTTCAAACTTTATTTTAATTTTTGTTGTTGCTGTTGTTTTGTTTTGCTGGGGGTGTTGAACTCACAGGCTTGCACAGGCAAGACAGATGCTCTACCACCAAGCAACACCCCTAACTCAGCTCTGTGTGTGTGTGTGTGTGTGTGTCCCAGCTGGAAAGTTGTGAATCTTAACTCTGTCCTCTTTTTTTTTTTTTTTGAGACAGGATTTCAATATATAGTTCAGGCTGGCCTTGAGCTCACTTCCTAGACCAGGCTGGTGTTGAGCTTATAACTATCCTCCTGCCTCAGCCTCCTATGTGATGGGATTATAGGCATGCACCACCACACCAAGTTCTTCTCTTATCTGTTTATTCTGCCCTCAGTACTCTTCCTCGATCCATCCTGAGCACAGTTGAGTTCAGGCCCACAGTTCAGGCTCTTCCCTGAACTATTACAGATCTCACAATTTCAGGGCTCCTTGCATCTATTTCTCCTTCCAATCTTCCTATTCATTTTGCTCCCAGAGCTGTCCTGTTTTCAGTACCTTTGATCTTGCCACTTTGTGTTTAAAGCCCTTTAGTTGTTCCTTTAACACCAATCTCTTAGTGTTAAAGTCATTTGATGAAAAGGCTGATAGTGAGGTCAACACTGGGATAAAAATCAGTTCCATAGAGAGGTAGTGGCTCCTGGGTATAGGTCCAATACGCTGTTTTTGAGCTGCTTGCACACTTGTGGGTGTGCATGCACAGTGCGTCAGTCTGAAGAGGCAAATTAACTGTTCCGCCCTCTTTACTACTTTAGCTAACTTTTGTTTGTTTTTAAGATACATAAATCCTCATAAAGCCTACGGCCCTCACACTGTATTTGGCTTAGATGTTTTATTTTGTTTTGTTTTGTTTTTTTGTCTGCTCAATGCTTTTATAGTCCCCTGCTCCCCAGCACTTGCCACTTTATTTAATCAGCTGTTTGCTTGTGGCTTTTACTTTTACCTCATTCAAGTTACTTCTTAGAGGATGGTCCTATGTCTGATCTGTTTGTCCCCATGTTCTGAAATTAACTGAAATTATACATCTGGGCATTTTTGGGCTCTGGGTGGGAAGGGCAGAATAGTAAATTTAAAAAAGAGGGGCTGGGGAGACAGCTCAGTAGAATAAGTGCTTGCCTGGCAAGCACAAGGGCCTGAGTTCAATCCCAGGTTCTGAAACAGAGTGGTGGGGGGAGAGGGAGAGAAAGAGAGTGAGTCATATGGATACTTGTATCTTTTTCTTGAAAGTTTCTTACATCTGGTTCTCCAAGAGAATTAGAAGCCTAAGGAAAGTAGCAGAAGGAAAAGGCTATTTGTCTGGTGTCTGTGGTACAAAGAATGCTCAGTGCACAAGTCCAGGGCTCAGAACTGTCCCCTTGTATGCTCTTCCTGCCGTGGTAACATACTTCCTAGAGCATTGCTTGGGCATAGACCCATAGAGTGCCTCATCACGGTCTGCTGAGTACCTTCCCTCCACCCTCCCAATTATCAAGGGGCAAGGAATGCCAGCATTGTGGCTGTTGGTATGTGCACACATATTTTCCGTTTCCAGTCATTTTTCTCATCTGACATTTTTTTCTTTGTGCAGTTTGTGTTACATAGTTCTTCACAATCTTATTTTGTCTTCTCACTTCCTTTCTTTGAGAATAGCTGTGGTTGCAATGAAGTTCAAATGATGGTGTTAATGGCTTAATTTAGAACTTGGAGTGCATTTATGTTTTTTAGCAGAAATATTTATGTATATGAGAGTTAATAAACCATAGTAAAATAGTGCGCTCGTCAGATACAATTGAGGTTTTTTCTTTTTTGCGACATGGTGTCATGTAATTTAGGCTGGATTTTACCTTATGTCACCCAGGGTGGCCTAGGATTACAGTCATCTACCACCACATTCAGCTCTGTTGATTTGTATTCTTGAGAAATTGTATTCTGGGTTCTGAATACAAACAAAATTTAAGTCTGATAGTGAAAGTTTACGGATTCAAACGTGCTGGATAGTATTCTGTACTTCTTGCCACAGTCCCCTCCTGTTACCTGGTTTTTTGTTTTTTTTTACCTTTTTAGCTAAAGTCCCAAGAATTCTAGAGGCAGCTTTTGCTTTGTTTCACTTTGTGTTTGAAATACTGACAAATAAACTCAGCCCTTTGTACTGAGTTACGTTCCCAGTCTTTTAAAAAAATTTTATTTTGAGATATGGTCTTGGTAAATTGCTCAGGCTGGTCTAGACAGTCTCTCTCTCTCTCTCTCTCTCTCTCTCTCTCTCTCTCTCTCTCTCCCCCTCTCCCCCCCCCTCTTTCTTTTTTTTTTTTTTTGTATTTTAGGGAAGGATCCACAGGATTCAGAGTCTCATTACTAGATCGGACTCAGAGTGATCCACTGTTTACAGCCTCCCAAGACCTCGGATTACAGACACTAGCCACCACGCCCAGTTGCCATCCATCTCAGTGTGCCCCAGGGGCAGGGCCAGCAGGGCAGGCCCAGGGATCAAACCCCTGACCACTGAGCCAGGCATTTCAATCTGATGAGTTATTTGGCTGTCCCCAAGACAGCTTTTCTTATGTGGAAACCTAGATCGACCCCTGAGAAGTGGGTTGGAAAGCTGGAAGGACATGTCCATTTGTTCTCTGCAACTGGTCAGAAGCATTTGAAATGATTCTTTGCTGTCAAATTTGCAGGTATTCTGTGCTTGTTTTGAGATTCAGCCTATTTACATAGTTAGCTGGAGCCTCTAAAGAAGGAAGCTCTTTATTCTTAAGTAGCTATTCAATAATCTACGTAACAAATGAATCACTTTCCTTCAGGGATGTGAAATAGGCACTGTAAATGAATAGTTTTTGAAACCAGAGTTCATCTTTTCACAGTAGGGTTTCTCCAGAAAACCTTTACTCTTGATGTGCAACTAGTTTGAACTAGGAAAGCCTGTTCCAATAATAGACCCATGTAATTAGCCATTAGAATAATAGAATGAACGCTGAATTTTTTTTGTACATTCTCATGATCGATTGGTGTTAGGCCTAAGAAACTTTGATTCAGAGACACAAAGGTTTCTGTCTTGTAGGCATGTTTTATTCTTTGTTTGTTTGCAGAACTGAGGATCAAATTCAAAACGTTACACTTGCCAGGAAGGCATTTGTGACCCTGGGCTATCTCCCTGACCCCTATGTTTTATTCTTGAAACTAATAAAATGTTGAGTTCTTACATCTTGTACTTTTCTTGATAACCATCTACTGATGATCAGATTATATCCATATTTTGAATTTAAAGGAAATGTCAAGAAGCTCTTCATTTAGTACTATCTTCAGATGAGACTTTGTGTAGAAATGACACATGGTGTGCTCGTGAATATGAGTGACTGCTCTGGAGTGAATAAAACGCTGATTTGTAGCATATGCTGATTTCTGGAATAATGAATACTCCACTGTGGCTGGTTTCAGTGTGCCAGTGTGATGTCATTCAATCTGAAGTTGAGAAATGATATATGATCAGCTGGGTTGAATTAACCTTAGCTGTCAGACATTCAGGATTTTATGCTTTTTATCCCTCTCCCCTTTTCTTTTGGAAATATAATCTTGCTATATTGCCCAGACTGGTCTCCAACTTATAACCTTCCTGCTTTAGTGTCTGAATAGCTAGAAATACAGAGTATGTCATTTTGCCCAGCAGAAGCCTAATATATGTATATAGCAGGGTCTACAGGGTCTCACTACATAGATCGGACTTGTAGTGGTTCTGTTTTCAGCCTCCCAAGCACTAGGATTACAGGCATGCACCACCATTCCCAGTCTCAGTTGCTATCTCAGCGGGGCCAACACAGCTGCTGTGCTCTGCCTAAGCAACCACTTTAGTCTGCTGAGTTATCTGGGCAGCCCCAGAAGTTTGTATTTTAATAATAATTAGCATATGACTTCCTTTTGTCCTTTTTTTTAAGTTGATGTTAATGAAGTATAATTTATGTACAACAAAATTAAGTAATTTGAAGCATATACATTTAATGGCTTTTGACAGATGTGTATCCTTACCTCAATAATGGTACCTATCATTGCTTCTATATATAGTTACCAGACTAATGTTTCTAGAATTATATTTTATATCCACACACCTTTGTGTAAAACCTTCACTGGCTAGCCGGGCCTATCCCAGCACTTGGAAGGCTGAGGCAGGAGGATCAGTGTGAGGTCCAGACCAGCGTGGGCTACAAAAGTGAGTTCAAGGCCAGCCTGAACTGCATAGCGAGACCCTGTCTCAAAAGACAAAACAAAACAAAACAAGACAAAACAAAAACCCTTCACTGGCTATGTGCTGACCATAGGATAAAGTATAAAACTCTGGCCTGGATAATGTTTTTCTGGCTTAATCTACTACAACCTGCTTACATAAATCTCTTATTCCAATAAAATTGATTAGCTGGGTCTAGCAGAGTGACCCATTCCTCTGATCCTAGCAATTTGGGAATCTAAGGGAACATGGTCCCAAGTTAGACATTAAAATGAACACAGCAGATTTTCAGCCTGGGCAATTTAGCCAGACCCTGTCTCAAAATGAAAAAGGCTAGGAATGTAGCTCAATGTAGTATATTGCCTAGCATGTTTGAGTCCCTGATTTTAATCTTCAATTCTTCAAAAGCAATATAGGGATAGGGTCCACATCTGTATTTTGGCTTGTCTGTACCCTGCCTGCTGTATTCCTGTCACCCTGTGTTTCTTATTTTTTCTTAAAGGTCTGGGTTGTGCTCATGCTTAGTTTTCTAGTTCTTCTTTAAGGGGAATACATCCTGATCTACCTGCTTACTTGGTACTCAGTTTTACAGTTTACATTGAAATCTCAGGGTTTTATGCATGTAAT
This sequence comes from Capromys pilorides, assembly GCA_004027915.1. Lineage (NCBI taxonomy): Eukaryota > Metazoa > Chordata > Mammalia > Rodentia > Capromyidae > Capromys > Capromys pilorides. Next base: position 7,552 of record PVKN010013587.1, on the reverse strand, counting down.
CTTTGCCAATAAAGTTGTAAGCTGTAATAGGATAGGTTAATGTTATACAATTCAGGTTTAGTGCATAGCTTTACTAACAACAACAAACAAATAGTTCTTGATGATAGTAAACCATTAAGCAACTCTTCCAACTCAGTTACTAACTCTGTGGCACTAGGAGACTAGGACTGTGCTATCTACATAGACTTGAGTGTTGAGCCTCAGAGTATGTATGTGTTAGTAGTTTTTCTCCAGACTGGTATTAGACATTAAAATGAACATAGCAGATTTTCTCCTCTGACTTGAAAATCCATCTAAAAGTAGTTAGCATCATGGATTGTGGATTTTTAGTGAAGATTAAACATTTAAAGTAAGTCTTGGGGCTGGGGAGATAGCTTAGTAGAATAAGCGCCAAGAGCCTGAGTTCAATCCCCAGTTCCGCAAAAAAATAAAAATAATAATAATAAAAATAATAAATAAAAGAATAAGTCTTAAAAGAACACTTTTATGTCTTTCAAACAGTTTTATTGTATACTTTAATATACTGGTGAGAAGTCAGGAAGGGGGTTCTAGTTGGTTTCCTTCCTGTCCTAGGAAGCCATATTATATTCTGAAAAAATGTGTCTGTCTGTCTGTGTGTCTGTTTTTTTCAGTAACTTTATACAAATGGTTTTCCTTTTCATTTAAAAAATTTTTTTTCACCTTGCATGGTGTTGCATGCCTCTAATCCCAGAACTCCAGAGACTTGAGGCAGGAAGATCAGGAGGATCACCACCACTGAGGCCAGTCTGGGCTACAAAGTGAGTTCAAGGCCAGCCTGAAGTACATAGTGAAACCCTGTGTCAAAAAAGCAAAAATAAAAACACCACCAAATAAAAACTTTGAATTTTCTCAGTTAAAAACATTGACAGGGTACTTAATTAAAACCTGGCAATTGATAATCCTCAAAGAATTCTAGATACCTATCTCTGTTTCTCAACCTACCTTGCAAGTTCCTCTTTTATCTTTAATTCTTGGGTATATGTAAGGTTCCTCAGTTGATCCTTATCGCTAATTGGCTGACATGCTTTGCTTAGGTACCTTCATCAGTTATGCCCACACATTTTGTTTCCAGAGTTGAAATCCCGTATTTCTTGAGTTCTACTCTTGGATGAACAAATGTTGACTGGACGTCTTAATTTAGCTGCTCCTTAGAAATTAGGTATAACATATTCTAAGTGTGATACCTTTGTGTAACACCTTTGTGCCTTTATTATTCACTTGCTGAATATTATCACTGACTTGTCTGCCATGTCTGTATCTGTCAAGTCCACCTCAGACATTTTTCTCCTGTCTGTTCAAGCTAACCTTGTCTTCTGTTATCCTTATCTCTTGCTGGTACTCAGTAAATGGAGTAAGAGCTGGTTTACTTCCCTGACCCTAGATTAACCAAAACCATAGATCTATAGTGGGAAACTACCTGCTTGGGCCCCCCTCCTGTTCCTGTCTCGGACAGGAGCTTTCTTTCCCCCAGTAAATGTATTCTGCTCATAAAAATAAATAAATCTCTATAGTGAGACTGGAAAGCCATTATAATTATTGGTGAGGGCCACTGTGTTCTCTTCCTGTGGGTAAACAAAGCTAGGAATCTACTGTAACTAGAAGGTTGCTTGGGAAGAAAGCAGAACAGACGCAGTGAAGTAAACCAAGTGTACACTGGCCTTACGTAGTCTGGTGCTGTTTTCTCATGGTGATCAGCAGATTCCTGGCTAAGCAAAGCACCTTTCTCCTCTCTAGTGACTTCAGTGGCACCTGCGAGCCTCTTTTTAATTCTTTGGTTAAGTTGATCTTTTGTTATTTTACATGTATGAATACATTCAGTGTGGCTATACTTGAATCTTGCTGTGGGACAGCTTCTCTGCCTGGTGCTTTGTATTATTCTCTTCTGAGTCATTGTGTATTGCTCTCCAGTTGAGTTCGAAGAAGCCATCTTATTTCATGAGTTAGATAGTACTTTACTGTAGCTGCTATGTAAGGTAAAGAAGCCAATTTCCCCTTACATTTAGCTAGCATCACTACCTCCTGAAGCAAATGGCTCCCTGACACTTCTGCGTGAACCTTCTCACTTTTTTTTTTTTTAAAGTGTTATCTGCGGGCTGGAGAGAGAGCTCCATGGCACAAATGTCTGCCTGACAAGTGCAAGATCGTGAGTTCAAACCCCAGTCCCACAAAAAAAAAAAAAAAAAAAAGTGTTATCTGTAATCAAAAAGCTAACAAATAGTTACATTTCTTCCTCGAACTATAAACTTGGTAGTTACTGAGCCTCTATGCAATAAATTCAACGCTGAGAAGATTAAAAATTTAAAAACAAAACAAGTCCTCAGGTCCAACTCGGGGAGCCTTACTACATACAGACAAATCACACAGCTTGCCTCTAGGAGGCTAGAAGACATTCTAAATAACCCCACTTGGAACAGTTATTTCAAGTAGCCTTTTTCCAGTTTCTAATTCTTTTCTTTTAGTTTCTAATTTCTGAATGAAGATGCTTTGTTTAAAATTCCTTTTAAAATCTTGTTTATTTAGTACAAGATTTTGCTACGCAGCTTGGACTTGGACTATGTAACAATCCTCCTATATCAGCTCTCCAGCATTGGAATTACAGGTGTGCACCACCACCATGCCCAGCTTCAGTAGCTGGCACAGCCTGCCCAGGGTTCCAGGGCTGGCATGGTATGTGATACCGGGGATCGAACCTGGGTCCTTATGCTTGCCAGGAGGGCATTTAGATTGCTGAGCTATCTCCCCAACCCCGAGGATATTTTGTTCTTTTTTTTTTCCAACTTGACTTATTTATTTCCCCATTTGGTTATCCATTGCCCTGTGCCATGTCTTGAGAGCCCCTTTTTTCCCTAAGGATTTGCAGTGCTAACGCTGCCTTATTTTTATTTTTTTAAAAATACGAAATAATATGATAGTTTCAAAACATGTTATTAGTGCATTCATAACAATTAATACATCGAATATTGTTGTCCTCATAGTAGTTATACAGAGCACAGGGTATAGATATGATAAATTTTCTAATCCACATTAGTAGGGGAGGAAAAAAAGAAAAAAGTTCTCTTTGTACAAAGAGGAAGTAGTTGTATACATAGTCCAATGTTCCATAATTGCAGTGGGTTACCAGTGAAACTGGCAATGTTGGAGGTTGTTGGTATAAGCCTCTTGCAGCTCATCATACTAATCTAGCTCTGCGTTCTATGCCTTATAATTAAGCTTTTCTGCTGGGTGATCAAGGGCAAGTTAAAGCCAGACCTGTATAACAGAACATTCATCTTTTGTATCTTCCAGGGTCAAATTCCCTCAGGATTAACTTTGGAACCATGTACAGTGCTTTGTAGAACTGTTGCCAGTGTCAGCCATCAGGACGAGTCATGGCCATTGCTTGTCCAGTTTGCTCTCTGTGAAAGCCTGAGAGAATGTCCTCTCTCTAGGTGACTCTCCTTAGGCACACTATACTTCATTTATCCCTTTCCTCTGAGGTCCCTTAATCTCCTTGAACAGAAGATTTGGGAAACCGTTGAGTTATAGGATGTTACAGCACAGGTTCTCTTATGTCCTGAGTCCTCACTGACCTTGAAGGGCTAGGACCAAAATGTTGGCTATCTTCATAGCCCTTCTTTTTCTCCAATTTTCTCCAACTTCTCCAGCAGAGAAGTTTCATACTATTACTGTATAACTGTTAATTCTATTTTAGAAAACTTAGTTGTTTCATTTACAGTGCCAACTTTTAAAAGCTCTTTGAAGTTAAATGAGCAAACTATAAGAAATCACTTTATAAAAAAACTCAAAATGTTAACTTTCTACAGAGAACACAGTTCAGTTTTATTAAAACTGAAAAAAACCAGTAACTTTTGCTCAGCCATTGGTTTGGAATCTACTCAAACTACGCATGTCATGAGGACAATATTATGCTAATACAATTGATCTGCTACTGCATTTGTCTATTGTTAGCCTGATGTTAACAATTATAAATAATAGTGTGGCTAGTATCTAGAATAATCCTTGAAATGTTACAGTGTCAGGCACATTTCGTTTTTCAACACCACTGGTTTTCCTTGCACACCTGGACTTCCTCCTTAGTTTTTGCTATTAAAGATGTTTTTTTTGCGGGACTGGGGATTAAACTCAGGACCTTGCACTTGACAGGCAAGTGCTCATTCTACAGAGCTATCTCCCCAGCCCCTTAAAGGTCTTATACATCTTCTCAGGAGTTACCCTTGATCATACTTACAACAGTCTTACATGTACAATCAAGCAAACCTTTGATATCTAGGTACTTTGCTGCCAGAATAAGTTCAAAAAAGAGTTCCTTGGTCAACTTTCAGAAATTCTTAGTCCCAACCAGGGATCTCAACATCCACTTGTTTTTTCTTATACCACTGAATGACCTTAATACTGCTGCGTTAACATTTGGTAGAGAAACTGGGTCATCATCTCCTCCCGTTCCCAAATCTTCCAACATGATCTTGATTGTCACAGATTGTTAGGCAATTTCAACAGCCAACAAATATCTTTCCATCAAAATTCTTCAACTAGGGGCCAGTGAATTGGCTCAGCGATCCCACAGTTCCATCCCCGCACCACATGCTCTGCCAGGCCCCAGATCAGGCTGAGCTGACCAGAAAAAAGAACTCTTCCACTTCAATTTAATTGAAGGCATGGTGCTTGGTCTCTAAAAGCCTATGGGCCAGAGGCACTTAAGAGCAGAAAGATATTCTCACAAGAAAGATGGTAGGAGACAAAGCCACCTTGCCCGGGGGTGGGGGAGTGGGGGGGGTAGGGGAGGGTGTCAGGTGAGGGGAGACAAGGTCTCACTATGTAGTTCAAGCTAGCATTGAATTTACTGTGTATCCCATGTTGGGTTTGAATTTATGGCGACCCTCCTGCCTTAGCCTCCTGAGTGCTGGGATTACAGGTGTGCACCACCATGCCCAGCCATTTAACTTTTTTATTGACTTCCTGTTGTAGTCCAGGGGCTGGGCTGAGTGTCAGGAGAGATTAAAGAACAAATTAGTCAAGGTTCCACTTTGGACTTGAATTTTATTGGAGACGAGTGAGAATATAAACAGATTGGTGCTCATAGCCAGAAAGGGTGGCACACACCTGTAGTCCTAGGACTTGAAAGGCTAGAGCAAGAGGATTGCCATGAGGTCAAGACCAGCCTAGACTACACAATGAGTTCAAGACCAACTGAACTATATATAGCAAGACCCTGCCTCAAAAACAAAACACAAAAAAATTTTGCTCATGGATAGAAAATAATTGAGGATATATAAATATAGATGTCATTTTAAAAATTGGGAGTCTGTCTAAATATGTACTTTAGGGCTGGCAAGATAGCTCAGCAGTCTAAAGCACCTGCTTAGGCAAGCTTAATCAACTGCAGGGATTGCGGTTTGATCCCTGGCACCACATGCTGCACCAGCCCCACCCCCAGGACAGGCTGAGCTGGCCATAACAAAGTTTAAAAAACAAAATAATGTGCTTTAAGTGATCAGACTGACATAAGGAAGTGGCATTTAAGACACACCATGAAGGACAGGAAGAAGAAGTAAGCTATCTGTAGAAACTGGGAAGTCAGGCTAGTCAGAAGAATAACCAGCAAAGTCTCTGAGGAGAAAGTCAGCTTGCTGTGTTTGAGGAAATGAAAGATGACCAGTGAGGCTGAGAAGGGAGAGAGAGAAAATGGTGACATGTTATGTCAGTGATGTTGTTGGCCTGGGTGGGTGCAATTAGGCAGTGATTCACGTAAGTTAAGATTTGTTTAAATCTAATACTCTTAGAACTTGTGGGAGCTTTTCTTGTTTTTCCTTTTTTTTGGGGGGGGGCAGTGGTTGGGGACCAAGCACTCTGTTCCTGAGCTATATCCTCAGCCACTCAATAATTATGGTTCTAAACATTTGTTTTACATACTCTTTTCTTGAATATTAATACTCTCAAATAATGATGGAAAACATGAAAATCCATCTTGTGTAAGGTGTATCATAGAATTTCAGATTCTTTTAAGATATTCCTTGGCTAGGGGCCGGCGAGATGGTTCAGTGGTCTAAAGCGCCTGCTTAGGAGGGCTCAGGCAACTACGGGGACTGCGGTTCGATCCCCGGCACCACATGCTGCGCCAGCGCCACCACCAGGGCAGGCTGAGCCAGCCACAAAATGAATAAATAAAAGAAACAAACAAACACAACAAGCAAACAAATAAATAAATAAATAAAATTAAAAAAAAAAAAAAAAGATATTCCTTGGCTAAATTTGTATACCTAATGAACCTAGAATATAGCCATATTTCTGCATTATATTGAGGCTTTTTACATGGTCTTTGGCCATTGTTAGTTGGTCTGTTTTAGCACACATCTTGAGATAAACTTTACTAATTTAATTCATTCAAAAACTAATTCAAGATAAGCACAACTGAATCATTTCACGCATAAGTAGAGTTTTGTATGTGTTTCAGACTTTTGTGTCACGTCCTGTCAGTACAAAAGTTCTCTGCTTCACAGCTCTCATGCCCACTCTGCCCTCCATGCATCAGATTGTCTGCACTATTAGGACTAATGAGAATCAGAAGGCAGAACTACATATGAGTACCATTCACCAACAATCATTTTGGAGAGTGCCGTGACCTAGCATGTTCTTACATTTTTGTGTGTATGTGTGTGGGGTAATTTGGACATAGAATCTAGGACTGGAAGCAAGCACTGTACCCCTCCCTCCTTTATTTTGAGCGAGGTCTTAACTATGTAGCCCAGGCTGGTCTTGAACTCATGGCAGTTCTCTTGCGTCAGCCTCTGCAGGGCTGGAATTACAGGTGCGTACCACAATGCTTGGCTTCTCCCCAGCTATTTTACAATTTTATTTTGATACCATGTCTAGGCTAGCTTTGAATTTGAAATCCTGCTTTAGTCTACCAAGTGTAGATTGAACCAGCATGCCTTGCTGTCTTCATCTTTATGGCGGAAAAAATACATGGTAAGGTGATCAAGAAGATTAAATGTAACTTAACATCTTTTGGTAAAGTCTTGGTAAAAATTTGGCATATGTTAATCCTCAACTACTGTAATGTAAAGGTGATCATTTCCGGTTTTCTCAGTGCAAAGGGAAAGGAGGTGGAAAACAGTTTAGGAAACATTTCACTTGCCCTGCTCTAGTGCTTATCAAACTTTGATATGTGTGCTAACCATTGGGAGGTCTTGGTAGAATGAACATTCTGATAGAAGTAGTCTGTAGCTAGTTTCTGGATTTCTAACAAGGATCAGTCTCCCCCTCCACCTTAAGTAGTCTCCCCACTTCCACCTAAGGTAGACACTGGGTTGTTTACTATGACATGATGAAGCTGGGCTTCAAAGTTAGGTTTACTCTACTCTAAAGCCTTCACCCAATCTTATAGAGTCTCCCTTTTGTCAACTAGTGAGATGGGTTTTGTGGAATGATCTATTTAATACTTCTTTAGTCCAGTAAGAGTCTAAAATTATATTTTATTCATTTAGCATTTACATGGAACTTTTTGTATTCTGATGGCCTCCTCCCCACCCCC
>PVKN010013586.1:0-19821 GCA_004027915.1 Capromys pilorides | reverse complement strand
TTTTTTTTTTTTTTCTGCCAATACCGTGCTGATTTTATTACTGTAGCTTTATAGCATAACTTTAGGTCAGGAATTGTAATGCTTCCTTCCTTACCTTTGTTGCCCAGAATTGTCTTTGCAATTCTGGTTCTTTTTTGGTTCCAAATAAATTTTAGGAATGATTTTTCCAGATCTGTGAGGTATGTTGATGGTATTTTGCTAGGAATTGTATTAAATCTGTATAACAATTTAGGGAGTATGGCCATCTTCACAATATTGGATCTTCCTATCCAGGAGCAGGGAATATCTTTCCATTTTCTAAGGTCTTCTAGGATCTCTTTTTTCAAAGTACTGTAGTTTTCATCGAAAAGGTTTTTTACTCCCTTAGGTTAATTCCTAAGTATTTCATTTTCTTCAGTGCTATCATAAAAGGTACAATTTCTCTCTCAGTATGCTTGTTATCTGTGTAGAGGAATGCTATTGACTTTTGTGTGTTCACCTTGTACCCTGTTATGCTACTGAATTTGTCTGTTACTTCAAGTAGCTTTTTGGTGGAGTTTTTTGGGTCTTCCAAGTATATTATCATGTCATCTGCAAATAGTGACAGTTTTAATTCTTCCTTACCTATTCTTATTTCTTTTATTTCCCTCTCTTGTCTAATGACTGTAGCTAATGCTTCCAAAACTATGTTGAACAGGAGTGGCGATAGAGGACATCCTTGTCTGTACCAGATTTCAGAGTAAAAGATTTCAGTTTTTCCCCATTTAGAATTATGTTAGCTGTTGGATTATCATAGATGGCTTTTATCAGGTTGAGGTAGAGGCCCTCTAATCCAATTTTCTGTAGGACTTTGAACATGAATGAGTGTTGAACTTTGTCAAAGGCCTTTTCTGCATCTATTGAGACAATCATGTGATTTTTGGTTTTGGCTCTATTGATATAGTGTTTTGCATTTATAGATTTGCATATATTGAACCATCCTTGCATTCCTGGTATGAATCCTACCTGGTCATGGTGTATAATCTTCTTGATGATTTGTTGTATTGTGTTGGCGAGGATTTTATTGAGGATTTTTGCATCTATGTTCATGAGAGAAATTGACCTCTAATTCTCTTTTTTAGTTGCATCTCTCTCTGGTTTTGGTATCAATGTAATACTTGCCTCTAGGAATGATTTTGGAGGAATTGCTTCTTTTTCAATTTCACTGAAGAGTTTGCGGAGTATTGGGATTATGTCTTCTATAAATTTCTTGTAGAATTCAGCGGTGAATTCATCAGGTCCTGGACTTTTCTTTGTTGGCAGGCCTTTTATGACATTTCGTATTTCACTGGCTGTGATTGGGTTACTGAGCTTACTTATATCTTCTTGATTCAGTTTTGGTAATTTGTACTTTTCTAGGAATCTGTCCATTTCTTCTGTGTCTTCAATTCTGTGAGAGTAAATATTCTCAAAGTAGCTATAAATGATCCTCTGAATCTCTGCTGGGTCTGTAGTAATTTCACCCTTTTCATTTCTTATTACTTGAATTTGAGTCCTTTCTTTTCTCTTTTTGATGAGGTTAGCAAGGGGCTTATCAATTTTGTTTAATCTTTCAAAGAACCAGCTTTTTGATTGGTTAATTTTTTTGTAGTTTTATTCATCTCGATTGCATTAATCTCAGCTCTTATCTTTATAATTTTCTCCATCTTTGAGCTTAGGATTTCCTTTGCTCTTCTGTTTCTAGTTGGTTTACGGGCTGCATGAGAGTATTTATTTGTTCCCATTCTGTTTTCTTAATGTGTGGGCTCAAAGCTATAAATTTCCCTCTAAGAACTGCTTTCATTGCCTCCCATAAACTTTGATAGGTTGTGCTTGAGTTTTCATTAAATTCTAGATATTGTTTAATTTCTTGTTTAATTTCATCTCCAATCCAGTGGTTGCTGAGAAGTATTTTGTTTAATTTACATATATTTCTGGAGTTCTTATGGTTTCTTTGGCCATTTATTTCCAATTTCATTGTACTGTGGTCAAATAGTATGCATGGGATAATTTCTGTTTTCTTGCATATACTTAAACATGACCCGTGAACTAATATGTGGTCTATTTTAGAGAATGTCCCATGTGCAGCTGAAAAAAATGTGTATTCTGAAGAGGTTGGGGGAACACTCTGTGTATGTCCACTAAGTCCAGTTGTTCCAAATTCTGTTTCAGTTCTACTTCTTCTTGGCTAATTTTTTGTCTGCTTGACCTATCCCTTTCATATAGGGGGGTGATAAGGTCTCCCGTTAAGATTGTAGTATTGAATATTAGATTTCTCATGTCCATTAAGGTTTGTCTTATATAACTTGCTGCTCCCGTGTTGGGTGGACACATGTTTATGAGTGTTACCTCTTCATCCTGAATTTTTCCCTTGACCAGTATGTAGTGGCCTTCTTTGTTATGTTTGATCATTCTTGGTCTGAAGTTTAGACTGTCTGCAAACAGGATTGCTACCCCTGCTTTTTGTTTTTGCGGTGCTGGAGCACGTAGTATTGTTTTCCATCCTTTCACTTTTAGCCGATGAGTTTCTTTATAGGTTAAGTATGTTTCTTGTATACAGCATATTGTTGAGTTTTGTTTCCTTATCCATTCTGCTAGTCTACTTCTTTTAATTGGAGAATTGAGTTCATTGACACGAATGCTTATAACTGAAATGTATTGTGTTATTGTTGACATGGCTTTTATTTACTACTGTTTACCACTTTTTCTCCTATGTTTAATTGGTTGTCCTTTTTGGTGGGATCTTTCTGTTCACATTTGTTGAGTTCAGGTCGTTTTGGTCCCTCTCTAAAATATTTGTTAGTATACTATGTAGTGTTGGCTTTGACGTCATGAAATTCTTTAGTTGTTCCTTGTCATGGAAGTATTTCACTTCTATCTCATACTTGAAAGAGAGTTTTGCCAAGTATAGTAGTCTGGGCTGAAATTTGTTTTCATGGAAGACTTGAAGCACTCTGCTCCATGCTCTTCTTGATTTCATGGTTTGTGAAGAGAAATCTGCCGTTATTCTGATGGGTTTTCCTTTAAATGTGATCTGTGTCTTTTCTCTAGCAGCTTTTAGTATGTTATTCTTCTGCTGGATTTCTGGGATCTTGATTATTATGTCTTGATGTGTTTTTAGTCGGTTTGATGTTATTTGGCGTTCTGTATGCTTCAGTTACCTGAATATCCGGTTGTTTTCTCATATTTGGGAAGTTTTCTGCTATTACTTCTGCCCATATTCTTTTTATATCATTTGTATTGACTCCTTCTTTCTCATTGATTCCTATTAATCTCACATTGTTCATTCTTGCATCATCTTGCAGATGTTGAATTATTTTTTCCTGCATCCTGGTTGTTTTTAAGAGATCCTTTCTTGCCTTTTCACTAGCTGTGAGTGTGTCTTCAAGATCTGAGATTCTATCTTCACTTTCATTCATGCGACATTGCCAGCTTGTGATTGAGATTTTATTTTCTTGTATATCTCTTTGATACTGTTTCAGGAGATCTATTTCTTTCTTATATTGCTCAGTCATGAAATCCATCATTTTTCTATTCTCCTCTAATTGTTTATCAATGTTTTCTTTAATATTATTTAAGTCTTTCATTGTAGTTATCCTTTCTTTTTCTATTTCAGAGGTTATTTCTGTTCTCATTTCCTTTCTACCTTTCTGCAGTTGTTCTACTTTAGTCGCTATTAATTTAGAAATTACTTTTTCAAGTTTAGAAATTATTTCTGATCTCATTCCCTCTATGCTTTTCTGCAGCTGTTTTTTAACTTCAGTCTCTAGTACTTCAAAGATTTCTTTTTAACTTCAGAGCTTACCTCCAGTCTGAGTTCCTCTGTACATTTCTTCATTTGTTTGTTTACTTCATGTGCTACGAATTCAGAGATTTTGGCTGCATGATTCCCAATTTCTTGTATGGTAGTGACTCCTGTATTTGTTTCAGGTGGGCTCGGGACCTGAGATTGCATTTTGCTCCTTGTCTGTATTGTTCTGAGTAGCTATGATCTTTGGTGCAGGACTGCATGCCCATGGGCTGTTCCTTCAGTCTGGGTTGCTGGGTTGCTGCTTGTAGGCCAGGGGAGGGGGGTCTTACTCACCAGACGGGTCTGGCACTGGGTGATAGGCTGCACTGGTGGCAGGCCAGAGGACATCGCACGTGGTGGGCCTGGCGCTGGCTGGCGGGCCTAGGGCGCTCTCTGATGGTAGTAGGCTGTGCTGGTGGAGGGCCGGAGGTCTCAATCTGCAGGCCTGGTGCTGGCTGGTGGGCCTGGCGCTGTCTGATGATGGTAGGCTGCGCTGGCTGTGGGCCTGAGGTCCCTCACCCAGAGGGCCTGACGTTGGTGGACCTGATGCTGCCTGATGATGGTAGGCTGCACTGGTGGTGGGCCGGTGGTCTGAACTGGCGGGCCTGGCACTGGTGGGCCTGGTACTGTCTGATGACGGTAGGCTGTGCTGGCAGTGGGCCTGAGGGCCCTCACCTGGTGAGCCTGGCTCTGGCATGCCTGATGCTGCCTGATGATCGTTCATTTTTCAATAATTTTTAAATAATTATATAATTTATCTATCTTCTATTTACTGGAGATACTTGGTCTCTATACATGTAGCAAACATATATATCAAAAGTGATGCATGTGGTAGAAAAAAAAAGTAGTGGATTTAGACAAATGGATCTAGACCATTTGTCTTAGATCACTTACAATTAAATTGACTCATATAATTCTTCAAATGTAGGTAAGACGGCAACCACTGAATTAGCTCCAGCACCCACTAGGGAGTCCTTAAGGACAGAGAACATGATTTATTTGTGCTTTTGACACAGTATCTGGCATGTAGCTAATATTTGCTGAAAAAGAAAACGATTGAATGGAGAAAAGTACATATCCATTTGCTCTTCTTGAAGTTGTGCTATTGTCTCAATGTGTTAATTTCCTTAAACTTTTAAAATTTCTTCAGATTAGATAACAAAAGTCAAATTTCTTAGACATGAATAAAATCAAGTGTAAATTCCAAGCTGCATAAAATTTTTTTGATACTTCATTGTATTTTATTTACTATTGTTACTTTTTTGCATGTTGCAGATTTGCTACAACATGCTCTGGCTCATATTATTGAATTTAAAAATTTGACACATTTCAAAAAGCATCGAAAAGGCAGTATAATGAGTCTTAGAACTACAATACAACAATGATTGCACAAAACTATAAGATACAAGCTCAGTGTCTGGAAGCTGTCCAGGAACAACAAGGAGAGAAAACTCCACAGCATCTTGGGGAGGTGCATGAGATTTAGAATACAAGAAGTTTATGTTGATTGATTATCAAATGAAGAATCAGAGCAGGTTTGACTGTAGCTGCGTTTCTCAGTCTAGGAAGTTGAGCTACATAAAATTTGAAAGAAGAAATTTCCCCAACAACATGGCACTAGAATTATTCAGCTCATGTATACGTGGCTTTGAGAAGTAGCATTTGTCTTCATAATCTTCCAATTTAGTAACCTATTTTAGACTCAGCAAAACAAGAGGCTGAGAAGAGAGGGACATTAAACAGGCCACAAGTCCCCAGCTTTACAAAGGGGATACAAAAGCAAGGACACTTATTTACTAAGCTTCATCTGTGTACTAAAAACAGAATCCCAAAGTTTATGATAATGTGTTTAATCCTTCCAGCAAACTCGGAAGATAAAGATTAGTTCACATGTTATTAAAGTGAAGAAATACCACATTCTATGCCAGTGCTGCCCCCAGGTGCACTGGGAGCACTTGGGAGGCTGAAAATAGGAGAGTCACTAGGAGTCTGAGCTGTGTAGCAAATACATAATAAATAAGTAAATACATAAATAAATAAAGTGAAGAAATGATAGCCAAAGAACTAAAAAATTTGAACTAAGGTCTCTTTCAATGCAAATCTCTTTCAAACAAAACCAAAACTAATTACAGTTTCACTGACTGAAAAATGTCACTGATCAAAGAAAATCTGATGCACAACTTTACAACAAACAAGCAAAATATGACTTAAAATTGCTTCTTTGTTGGTGGTCAAGATCAAGTGTTAGTCTACCTGCTTTTTCCAGGGTTTCTTTGTTGCTTACTTGACCCTGTGTATATTCTTGTTACTTATTTGATTGTTAAACACTATATTAAATAAAATTAGGAATGCTTAAGAAAAAGAAAATGCTATTGTCTATAAGTTTATCAGCATTCAAGAAAAAATAATGAAAACACTAATAACTACATGCAAATAATGTTATTAATGCATAATAATATCCATTTAATCTTTTATTTTATATGTTTGATATAGGATCTCACGACAGCTTGGCCTCATAGTGATCCTCCTGTCAGCCTTCCCAGTGCTGGGATTACAGGCTGCACTGCCATGCCTGGACTCAATGGCTGGCTCAGCGTGCCCAGGGGTGGGCCTGGCACAGCACATCATGCCAGGGATTGAACCTCATTCCTGTGCTTGCCTAAGCAGACACTTAGCCCACTGAGCTAGCTCACTGGCCCTATGCATTCAGTCTTATAATTATATTGCTTTCTCCTACAAATTAGGTAAAAATATCTATGTTTAAACTTTACATTTACAAGGTAAACCTCCTCTTGAATCAATTTTGGCCAGTGGCAGTTAAACACTTTGTAATTATAACATGCTGCTTTTCACAACTTTCATTTGTCACCTTGACCCATGATATTATTTACACTATTAGGAAAATTTCTAGAGCACTTTGCAAATAATAGTGTTTTTATCAATGATGCTTAATTTATTAAATTCATATTTTTTTCATAAGGTAAAGAACATTAAATTGGATTCATGGTGTTGATTATTTTAACCCAGATCTACTGTTAGTGAATTCAAGCCACTTTCATACTATTCAGGATAATTTAAGACATGTTTTGGTTTTACATGATGACAAGATTTCAGTGGCTTACATTAGTAAGTGTTTCTTTGCTGCTTTGGTGACATGTCTATTCATGTTTCTCAGGATGGCTTGGCCCACTTGTGAGTTGGGAAAAATTTCTCAGCATGAGTGACATTTGAATCCGTATACAGGTGAAGAAAAAGTAGTGTGAATGTGATGGAAAGAAGGGATCTTAGGCAGAAAAACAAGATGGGCAAAGGTCAGGAAGTTAGAGAACTTTGTTTTCAAGACTATAGAGTTCTAGAGGATGCACAGAAGTTCTTGACGGCCAAAAATAATTTCTGTGATCTCAAGAAGTTTGCTTAAGAGCACTGATATTGAGCTTCCTGCTGAAATAGGGAGCTGAAATAGGGAGGACAGTGCTAGTGTTTTGTTATCAGGTGCCATGGTAGCCTGGATTTTGAATACCCCAAAAGGCCTGTTCATTGAGAACTTGGTTCTGAACCTAGGGCATTACTGAGACATGGTAGAGTCTGAAAGAAGAGGGTCAGAGTGGCAAGAAGTCAGGTGGCTGGGATGCTGGGATTCTGGTCCCAGTCTCTCTGTCTCTCTGTCTGTCTCTGTCTCTCTGTCTCTGTCTCTGTCTCTGTCTCTCTCTCTGTCTCTCTCTCTCTCTCTCTCCCCACTCCCCCAGTTGTCCTGAGAAGTTTTAAATGTCACATGCTGCTGCCTTAGCACATATTCAAACACAACAGAAGCAAATGATCTCAGACCAAAACCTCTAAAACCATCAGCCAAAATTACCCTTTCTTCCTTAAAAGCCTTTTGTCTCAAGTGTTTTGTCACAGTGACAAAAGGACG
Source organism: Capromys pilorides (assembly GCA_004027915.1). Classification (NCBI taxonomy): domain Eukaryota; kingdom Metazoa; phylum Chordata; class Mammalia; order Rodentia; family Capromyidae; genus Capromys; species Capromys pilorides. The sequence goes on along the minus strand of PVKN010013586.1, from coordinate 12,121 downwards.
ACTAACCGAGATATCTAATGTTTGAACAGAACAACCTGTGCGACAATTTCTAACTTATTGCTGCCTGGAACATTTTAAACAATAGTGTTTACGTTTTTTTTCTTTCCAAGATGTTAAAATCATGAGATCTATCTGATGGAAACATAATGGAAATTCAGCAAGAACCTCTCACCATCAAGATGAAGCGAATATGGGATCTAGGAGGCTCCGTGCTTTTATATATAGAAAATATAATTCAAAGTGTTTTTCCCTTCATTTTATGTTTTTTGATTAAGCAAATACATATCTGTACATCTACAGCTGTATCATGATCTGTATCGTGATATGATCTGTATCTGTATAGCTCCTTCTCTGGGCTCTGAAGAAATATTAAAAAAGTAAATTACACTCTCTCAAGATTGCTAACTCTTAAAGAATCTGCAAACAGGAGAAACCACACAACTCCTGCTGCATTTCATGGGCATTTAGTTGCTAAGGGGTCCTAGCTAAGCAAAATCATCATAAAGTAAACTCAGGTTGCTTTACCCCATGTAATGAGTGACGACCCTTCTGGTTCTTGTCCTGTAAAGATGGCCAGCAAAAAGAGACACATCTGAATTATTTTCTGTATTTATCATTACTTGAACTGTCACTATAACTGTATTATGTTGACCCATTAAGTTTGATTGGTTGATATAATTAGGTTATTATGATAACAAAAACCCTCAATTAAATCAAATGACTGGGTCTTGGCGATAACTCAGCAATCTAAGCACCTGCCTACGCAAGCAGAAGGACCTGGCTTCAATCCCCAGTATGACATGCCATGCTAGCCCTGCCCTGGGAGCACCAAATCTGCCACTAAAACCAAGCATGGTGGTGCATCCTGTAATCCCAGTGCTGGGGAGGCTGAAACAGGAGGATCATTATGAGTTTAAATTTTTAAAAAATGAAATGACTCATTTATATTTTTGAGTAGATACTTTTCTATTTATTTTTTAATTTATGTATTTGGTACAGGGTCTCACTATACAGTTCAGATTTGTAGTGTTCCTCCTGTCTCAGCCTCCTCAGCACTGGGATTACAGGCATGTGTCACCACACCCACAGACTTGGTCACTGGTTCAGTTCACCTGAGGGGCCAGGGTGGTGCACCATGCATAATAGGGGTCAAACTCCAGTCCCTGTGCTTGCCTAGGCAGGGCTTAGTCTGCTGAGCTATGTCACTGGTGGACACAACTTTCCTTTAAAGTGAAAGAGCATAGAGGAGAAAAAATGGAAGATTTTAAATGATGGGGATTTATAACAAAGAACAGATCGATTGATTGATTGATTCGATACAGGGTCTCCCTACACTGTTTGCATTCCAGTGATCCTTCTATCTCGGCCTCCCCGGCACTGGAATTACAGGTGTGTGCCACCCTGCCCAGTTTCAGGGCTAACATGCCCAGGGTTCCAGGGCCAGCATGGCATACGATACTGGGGATCAAACTCGGGCCCTTGCACTTGCCAGGCAGATCCTTAGACCTCTAAGCTATCTCCTGAGTCCCCCAAAGAACAGTTCTTTTCATTTCAGGAAAGAATCAGCTGTAGTTGGCGGCTGCAACAAATTACCACAGCTAATAAAGACAACAAAGAGATTTTGTCTCTTCTGTGTATAGTTTCATAGAATTAGAAATAAAAGATTTTTCAGTAAAATATTTTTTCTTTCCTTTGAAATATCATTCTACCATAGTGTTGCAAAGTTTTTCTTTTCAAAATAAGTGGAGGGGTCAGGGAGATAGCTGAGTAGAATAAGCGCTTACCTGGCAAGCACAGGGTCCTGAGTTCAATCCCCGGCACCAGAAAAAAAGAAAAAAAAAAGTAAATGGAAGAGCTGGCCAGATAGCTTAGCAAACTAAAGTGCCCACTTAGGGAGACACAGGGACTGGGATTCAATCCCCAGCATGCCGTGCTGGCCCAGCAGCCTGGGCACGCTGAGTCTGCAATTGAGACTGAGTGTGGTGGCATGCACCTGTAATCCCAGTGCTTGGGAGGCTGAAAACAGGAGCATCACTAAGAGTCCGATCTGTGTAGTGAGACCCTGTAGACCATGTATCAAATATATTTTTTATAAAAAAAAAAAGTGGAAAAGCATACATTTTTAAATATACATTTTTGGAACTTTTGCATTGTACTAGGGCTGAGATACCAATCAGGGAGATAAGGGAATGTTTGTGCTTCTTGTTTCAGTTTTGTCATATCAACTATATAGTGCTGCTTTCACAAATCTCACTCAGCACTGAGCAAATTAACTTAGGAATCAAAGTAATTGCCAAATTTGCAGATAGCTATAACTTCCAAGAGCTTCAAACTTTTTGTCTCTTTGAGCCTAAAATCTGAAATTATGTCTTTTCTTCCCCACTTTTACTGATAGAAAAACAAAAGTCTCTAGGGCTGTAGACTTCACTGTAGCTGCTGCTCGAGGCCCTGAATCACTGTGCGATGAAGACGATGCCTGAGAGCCACGCCTGAGAGTCCCCTGAGCTGTGACCATGAGGCAAGGAAGCATAACTGCGGCAAGTTCCTGAGATGCGCGGTCTGCCTCAAGTCTCCTAGTCCCTTGTGGCTAGAATGAGTGCTAGTCTCTAAGTACTCAGTCCTCCTTTCTTTGGTGGGTTTTTAGAACACATGGTGATTGGTCAGCTGCCGTGGCTGCTCTCACTTCTCTCCCGGTAATGGTCCTTTGGGAGGTTCACCTGGGAAACCTTCTTACAGCTTTCACTTCCTCTAGGTAGTCTCAAGTTCCACCAGCTTCTCAGTGCTCTCCCAGGGCCATGGGCTGACCCTGACAGGAGATGGGACAGCCCCACTCCCCATCCCATCCATAGCAGTGACAGAAGATGTGGAGGAAGGGCAGCACTTGTGTTGAGCCTATGGCTTGTGCTTCCTAGGAATCCCTTGCTCGTGAGTAATAATTATAATTCCAATCCCCATTGCAAATGCTGCTCAACAAGTTCCCAGCCTCTGCCAGGGAAGGGTAGGCACACTGAGCCCATGAATGCTGCACATTTGCAGCCCAGGACAGCCAGGAGCGTCACAAGCCTATGATTGTTCAGTCTCAGGTGGCAGAGACAGTGGGGGCACTGACTGCTCAGGGGTGGTATAACTGGTTAGCAAGCCAGAGTTCAATTCATTATTATAATTAATGAGACAAAGGACCCTGCCAACAAAAGTGGCCTGCTACCACCACCCATAGATTCAAGAACAAGCTTTTCCTAAGCTAAGCACAGTGGTGCGTGCCTGTAATCCCAGCACTTGGGAAACTGGGGCAAGAAGATCGCTGCTTGTTCTAGGTTAGCCTGGGCTACACAGTGAATTCAAGGTCAGCCTGGACTACATGGCAAAACACTGTCTCCGAAAGAAAAAAAAAAACTATCAGTCTGTCAATCATGTCCTATCAGGTCGGGGTCTTCCTCCCCTCCCAGTTCTGCTGGATCATTGGCTGGTTCTCACCTGATGGGTTTGGGGACCGGCTGGCCCAAGGAGGTTTCTGCTGTAGCATATGACTTACTAAAGAGCTCTAGAATGGTCTTAGTGCCACAACCAGGTTATAGCCCTTACTTCTGTGCTGGGGAGCTCTGGAATTATGAATGCACACTAGACAAGCATGTTTCTCATGAACGTGGATGAGTCCTATTGGAGAAGGGTCTGAGAACCAATAGACATTAAATAATGTGAATTTATGTGAAGATTAATTTCATATATCAACTTGACTAGACCAAGGGATGCCCAGATATCTGGTTAAACATTACTTTTAGGTGCCTCTGTGAAGCGTTGGTGGAAGAGATTAGATTTGACTTGATAGGCTGAATAAAGCAGATGCTCTTTCAATTCACTGAAGGTTGGAGTAGAACAAATATATTGAAGAAAATGGAACCTCACCACCACCTATAGCTTGAGCTAAAACATCAACCGTTGGATTGGGGAGATAGCTCTGTGGTCTGAGAGCCTGACTGGAAAGCACAGGGATCTAGGTTTAGTCCTCAGTATCACATGCCATGCTGGGCCTAGAACCCGAGGTGCACCATGATGGCCACCGAAACAGGGCATGGTGGTGCACACTTGCAATCCCAGTGCTGGGGAGGCTCAGACAGGAGGATTACCATGAGTCTGAGCTATGCAGTGAGACCCCATGTACCAAACAAATAAATGATTATTTTTTTTTCACAACAAAATGGTCCTTTATACTTTTAGTATAAGTTAATAACACATGACACAAGGTTTCCTAGCTACTAATAGCTGACCTTAACCAGACAGGATACTTATCTCAGGACTAAGGAGGCTTGCTTACTTTAGGAGCTGAAGCCTAGTCCCACCTACTCACATTTGGTCAATTTCCTAGCTTCCATGTCACCCAACATATCCCATTTTTTATTTTGTTTTGTCAGAGATGGGTTTTCCATTGCAGTTAGAGATGCTGTATTTGGAGAAGTCTTTAAAGGACCTTTTCATACTTGATGCCAGTCCAAAGATTGTAGGTACTTGAATTGAGCAAAATAATCCAATATGGTCCAATAGTGCCTAACAATAGTGAGTTATCAGCACAAATGACAATTGTCAGAAGTTGTTGACTTGAGCCTTTTATAGCTTAACATATTAATATAGCATTACTTTTTATACCTCATGATTATACTTTTCTGCTGGATGGTCCAGACCAAGTTAAATCAAGAACTATATAACTAAAAACATTTTTTTTCAGGATTGAGGTTTGAACTCACAACCCTCCACTTGCCAGACAGGTACTTGTGCCACAGAGCTATCTCCCCAGCCCAAAAAACATAATTTTTGTATTTGACAAAGTCAGTCAAATTCTCTCAGAATTTACCCTGAAACCATGTACATCACCTATTAGATCTTTTGTCAGCATCAGCCATCTGGATGAATCATAGCCATTGCTCGACCCATTTGTTCTCTGTGAAAGCCTGAGAGAATTTTTTTCTCTCTAGGTAACTTTCCTTAGGCACACTACACATCGTCAGTCACTTCCTCTGTGGCCCCATAATCTCCTGGATCAGAAAATTTGGGACACCACTGAGTTATAGGCTGTCACAGCAGAGATTCTTTTATGTCCTGAGTCCTCACTGACCTTGAAGGGCTAGGGCCAAAATATTGGCTGTCCTTTCAGCCCATCAATCTCTCTAATTCTTGGTCTGTAAACTTTAGTTGTTAAACATCCAGAAGAGAAGTTTAATGACATTGTTATCCCGTAACAGAGACAATTAAGTTTAACGTCACTGTCTGAATATCAAACACTTTAGGCATAAAATGCAACTGCTATTTTCCAACAATCATAGATATTCTAAAATTTAAATCACATAGAATTGTTTAAAAAACAATTAACATTTTCACTCAGACATTAGAAATCAAATCATGTATAACATTGCATCAGGACAATCCTTTGACTTTTTTTTTCTTGTCTCTCGTTTTTTTTTATTATTTATTTATCTATTCTTTTTTTTTTTAACAAACATTTACTTTAAAGAGAGTATAAGAGACAGCTAAATAGCTCAGTGATTAAAGTGACTGAAAGCAGGCACAGGGGCTGGGGGTTTGATCCCCTGGCCTGTCATGCTGGCCCCGCCCCTGGGGTGCACCGAGAGAGCAAATAAAACTGGGCGTGGTGGCATGCGCCTGTAATCCCAGTTCTTGGGAGGCTATAAACAGGCAGGTCATTAAGAGTCCAATCCTAGTAGTGTGACTCTGAACACCCTGTAGACCCTTTCCTAAAATAAAAAAAAAAGAGAGAGATAGTATAGCAATAATTGATATGTCATTAGAAGCAGTATGCATTTAGAAGACCAAAATGACAGATATTTCAAGCATAGTTTTAGTATTACACATTACTGTCCTTAATGTACTAGCTTAGTTCACAGATATCAGCATGTAGAGTGAGTCAGAGTGAGAATTCTACCCATTAACTGGTATTTTCAATAAAAAAATTTCCTTAAAATAAAAAAAAAAACTGTCTTCTACAATGGAGCTGCCCTTGTGACGTCAGCACTTCTGGATCCCAGGCCTTTGGATGCAGTCTGTAAGTGTACGAGCAACAGAAAACCAGGTCGTCGAGTAATCGTGTGGGCTAACTCTGTCTACCCTGTTGGTTCTGTTTCTTTGGAGAACCCTAGCTAACATATCTTATGGAAGGAATCACCTGCATCTACAAAAGGGTTGGAGTCCTGCAACCACAGAGACGTGCTTTCTAACTTACAGTTCTTTAACAAACATTGGACGAGGCTGGCCAGATGGCTCCACGGACTAAAGCACTTGCTTAGGCAGAGCTCAGCAGACAGGGTTTGGTCCCAGTGTGCTGTGCCTCCCACCCCCTGGAGTGTGCTGAGACAGCAATTGACACTGGGCATGCCTGTAATCCCAGCACTTGGGAGACTGAAAACATCAGGATCAATATGAGTCCGATCTACATAAGGGGAACCTGTAGACCCTGCAGACCCTGTAGTAAATACAAAAAATAAAATAAATATTGTATGACAGCATAATAAAATGATATCTAATTGATATTGTAGCCATTTTATCCAATTGGATTAGTTATCCAATCCAATGCCATTCAATCCTGCTGTATGGAACCAGAATATAAGTGAAGTAATATTACAGAGGCGCATAAAACTTTTGATGGTACTGATGATGCTAAACAAATGCATCTGCAAATCAATCATTGCTTTCTCAAAGTATTATCTCCCTGGAAGGAAATTCTCCTGAGGACAATTTGCTCTTAATCAGTGATAGACAGTGTGTGGCTCTGAATCACTCTGTGTATGTATATCCTACATACAGAAAGCTACAGATTGATGAGGGGAGAGAATCGGAAATGAGCACAAACATTCAAGAAAGTTTATATCACTATCATTAGATGGTGCAGCTGTCTGTTTAAACCAGCCCCAACCCCTTTCTGATTATGCTTGGAATTTTTACAGTTTGATTGTTTAGCTGCTTTTGCAGTATTTTCTAGCCAAAAATGGCCACCAGGCTCAGCAACTGCTTTGAGTAAGACGGTCTAGGCCAAGAGCCAGGAAAGTAAGCTATGCGGGGTGATTAATTCCAGCAGGTCTGAGTACAGCCAAAGCTGTGTGCTGCAGTGAGTTTGTTTCCTTATTGCACTGGCCCTGGTCAAGAAATGAAATCTATTGGTTGCTAGTGCTGTTCTGCAGTCACAGGCCCAGGGCAAGTTTCAGGGGGCACCTTCCAGATCATAAGCCTTGTTTCTTGATGAGTGTGTTCCAATGACTCTCTGTAGGCCGTCCCTGGGGCTGATCACATAGCCAGAATGTGCCCATGTGTCCCCAAGGGGAAACAAATCTGCCCGCACCTGTATTTGGGGCCCACTGACTCCCAGGCATTTGTGTTTCTTTTCTATTTCCTAATCTAAAGGAGCAGAAGCCCTCCTGGCATAATCCTGCTGGTCAGACACAGAACAGTTGATACCCCTCTCCCCAGGCCCTTTGCTATAAGGCAGCCTCTGGCTGGGATTCAGTTCTCACTTTGTGATAGTGAAATCCTCTCCTTACAACAACCTGAATCTTTGCACATATGACCAGTTTAGGTTGTATGAATCTTCCCTAGTAACCAGAGCCTGTCTAATTCCCATCTTCAGTGTGGTTTCTGTCCCTCCACAGCCTGCTACAGTACCTGACCTATGAAGTATATCCTGTAGACATGAAAAGACTGAAGGACTCACATACCCTTCTTTGGTAGGGTGGAAACCCAAAATAATTCAAGTAAACAGCAGCCAATATAATTAAATCAGATTGATTGTCCAATAAAATCAAATTTTTCATTTTCAAAGGCAAGTCGAAATACTAGTAAAGGAATAACTTGGAAGTTCATCATGAGTCTTTGCTGTTACCTAATGTTCATCGTGTGCTTATTTTGTGCCCGGTGCTTGGCATTTATTTGCTCATCCATCCAGTCATTTCTTTAGGAGATACTTGTGGAACACCTGTTGAGTAGCTGGCAGTGTTTCAGATGCTGAGAAATATCTGAGACTTGCAGGCAATAACAAAACTAAGCTTTATGGAAGTTATCTTTATAGGATTGGGGTCAGAGAATGACTCTGTGGATCTTGCCCTCTCCCTGATTCTCACTAGCTCTCCCCTGAAAAATGAGAGCGTGGTATGTTCTCGCTGCTGACCTCAGAGGGCAATAGCTAAGACGTGGTATAATGCTTAGCTAGTTGTGAGGTTCTTTTTTTTTTTTTTGGACTTTTTAGGGAAGGGTCTACAGGGCATTCAGGGTCTCACCACTAGGTAGCACTCCAGCGATCCACCTGTTTACAGCCTCCCAAGAGCTGGGATTACAGGCGTGCACCACCATGCCCAGTCTCAATCGCCATCTCAACATGCCCAGGCGGCAAGGCTGACACAGCAGGCCTGGGGATCAAACCACCAGCCCCTGCACCTGCTGGTAGGTGCTTCAAGCCACTGAGCTGTTTGACTGGACCCTTAGTTGTTCCTATGTTCCTATGAAAATTATGAAGATATTATTATCACATCCTGCTGGATTACTTTTGCAATAAAATATAAGTAATATATTTCTGAATGTCTTTTTGTTTCATTTTCTTCTTTAATGCTCAGAGGCAGTACATTGGAAAGACAGAGCGCAAAGGTGCCTCTTCTATGAAGAGCAATTTCAGGCTCCACAGCCAAAACCTTCAGTACTGCATGGCAGATGAGGCTCAGCCATAGCACCACAGCAAGAGGCAGCCAGCCCCAAAATCCCACCTGCACCAATCGGCCCAGCTCAGGACCCCTGCAGTTTGATTTCGCATTTGGACCTCAGAACTCCTGAGTCATGATGATAGATTTTTTTTTTACCACTATGACTCTTCCAAAAGAGAAAAAATGGATTCAATGATTTCCTAAATCCCCCCTCCCATGTTTAGAACTGTGCTGTCTGAAAATGTTTTCTCAACTAATTATTGTAGAACATCTACTAGGATGAAAAATGAATTTCAGAAATGTGAAACAGCTATGCCTCCATGCGAGAGGATAAGGTGGTTTAATATTTGTTTCTCTCTCTGATATATTGACTTGAGTTTAAGAAAAATGCTAAAAAAATTTTTCATTTTGAAGATGGCTAAGTTACAGCCCATACAATAGCAATTACTTCGTAATTAAAAGTCAGATGGTCTCCAGTCATAACTGTCACAAGGAAGGCTGCCTCTTTGAAGTATGGCTCCTAGGAGCCATCAGGAAGCCCTGGAAATGAGTAAAACAGCCTGGAGTTATAGAAGCTCCTGTTCTCAGGAAACCACTTAATTAAAGAGGCAGAATGCACTGTTTCGAAAACATCCCAGTCCTTTGCATAAAGTTTTAGAAATCTAATTGAAGAACAAAGGGACAAAATAAGAACAAAGGTTCAAAATAAGCTAGTCACCCATAGTAATTCTTGAGTCTCAATTTTATTTGCACTTGATTTTCCAAATTCTTGCCATCTGCAAGCAAATTTGAGAAAGAGAACACCTGCTCTGTGTTCTCTGGATTCTTCTGACAGGAGTTCAGACGCAATGGCTGGCATTGCCATTTGTTAAGGCCATCAGGTTCAAGCTATCCCTCTCTAAAGGCAGCCTGAAATCTTAATCCCACTTTACACTTAGATACCATCTCACCCCAAAAAGAATGGCTATCATAGAGAAATCAACTAACAATAAATGTTGGAGAGATTATGGGGAAAAAGGAACGCTTTTCCACTGCTGGTGGGAATGCAGACTGGTGCAACCATTATAGAAAGCAGTTAAAAAACTAGGACTGGGAATCCCATTCAATGCAGCTATCCCCCTACTGGGAATTTTCCCGGCGTGCATAGCAGCACAATTTGTGACAGTCAAGTGTTGGAAACAACCAAAATGCCCATCATCTGAAGAATGGTTGAAAAAGATGTGGTATTTTCATAAAATGAAGTATTACTCAGCTGTAAAGAATGATAAACTAGAAGACTTCATATGTAAGTGGATGTATCTTGAACATATACTCATAAGTGAAATAAACTAGACCTACATGGGTAAATATTGTATAGTCTTCCTAGTGTAAGAACTCAAAAGAAGAAATAAAAATGGAAAGGTGGGCCAGTGAGACGGTTTAGTGGTTTAAAGCACCTGCTTAGGAAAGCTTAGGCAACCTCAGGGACCACGGTTCAATCTCCAGCACCACATGCTGTGCCAGCCCCACTCCCAGCACAGGCTGAGCCAGCCATAATTAAAAAAATAAAAATAAAAAAAAATGGAAAGGCATAACACAGCTGAATGGAAACCAAGGACTGAAACATTAAACAATGAAGTGACTGCAAACAGAAAAGATAGGAAACATGGCAGGAGCAAAATCATGCACTTTTATACAGGATGTATTAGATAATGGTCCTAAGAACCACCAAAATTTTTTTCACACTGAGGATAGCAGTGGGTAATACTAAAATTATGCTTGGGATGCCTGTCATTCTTGTCTTTTAGATTTGTGCTGCTTCTAATGTAATTTCAGTTACTGCTATACACTCTCTCAAGTAAATGATTGCTTTACAAGAAAACAGTCTATTGTGGGCCACACCATTGAGTAGAGGTTAAGCAGAAGAGAACAGATCAGTGAAAGGGGATGTAGAGAGTTTGGAAATCCAGCTGATGACCAAGAAAAAAGTGACATTGGCATAGTAACATTGAACAATAAGCTTTACTGCTGGGACAGAGTTATGTGGCAGGAAATGTCCCTCCCAGTGGGAACCCCCAATAGGCATTCATGCCAAGGACCCCTCTGAGAGGGAGGAGATGTCAAGGAGAAGAGTGTGCCCAACAGTGCGGTGTGGAGGGTACGGCAGAGAGCTCAGAAGAGCAGGAGAGGCTTCAAGTCTCTCATGGCTCTGCAGATTGTCTTATTTATGCCTAGTAGACATTTTGCACAGTTTCTCAGGGTATGATAGGCAGGCAGGCTCTTCATGGTAGGACATAGAATCATTTGGACAACTGGGTGTGCAAGGATTTTTAATTTGACACCTACAGGCTTTGAGAAGAAACCTCTGAAGATACAAACAATATAAGAACCAACATATAAGGGACAACATTTGTATAATTCAGGAGAAGACAAAAGGGTTTGGAAAGTGGGAATAATGAGAGGGGGGGAGAGAGAGAGAGAGAGTCAGAGAGGCAAGACAGAGACAGACAGGCTGCTGAGAGGTCAAGTGAGATAGGGACAGAGAATTAACAGTAGACTTGGTTGAACAAGACAATGGCAGCCTCAATAAAAATGGAAGCAGAAGCTTGGCTGCAGAATGTTAAAGTGTAGAGGGAGAAATGTGAGTATGCACACTTCTCCAAAGATAAGTTTTAATGTTTTAAAGGAATATTACTGGAAGGAAAGTAGAGAAGTTGGTTTGTACAATGCCAGGGGATATGAGAACATTTGAAAACATTACAGTGGGTTATGTTGGTGGTTGGGTAACAACAACGCCTTTCCTGGTTTCAAGCTTCTATGTACAGTGACCTCTACTAGATGGTAGCTTTTGGCCTTCATCCCGTAACTTACTCTGAGTTGACTGATCTATGTGGGAAATCCATTGCTTCTACTTCACCTGTTGGAGTTAAGATACTAAAAGTCTTCAAACACTAGAAATTGTTTAATTCCTTCTTTCTTCTATGTAGAAGCACAATATGAGGCAGAAATCCTGGACAAGTGTTTCTTTTTTACATTTAAACTTGCCTTTAGGACAGCTTTCCTAATATCTAAACTGGAATAAGAAGCTGTGTTAGAAAGCCCTGTGACTAGCAGGATAAAGATTTGTCTACAATGTATTTTCTTAGTGATTATAATGAAAATCTTATTTCAATAAAATATGTCTGAGTCGATTCTACAATCAGTGGGAAAGTAAAAACATATTATGTATGGAGCGGCTAAATATATATGTAGTTTAAGGGCCACGGAAATAGCTCAGTGGCACAGCGCGTGCCTGACAAGCGTGAGGTCCTGAGTTTGATTCCCAGTGTCAAAAAAAGTATATATGCAAGAATTATTTAGTAAGAATAGGAAATAAATGTTGGGGAGAAAGAGTTTTAAAGGGAGAAGCCAAGAAATTGAATGGTCTGAACTTCAAATATTATCTGTTCTTT
>PVKN010013585.1:0-19828 GCA_004027915.1 Capromys pilorides | reverse complement strand
GACCTGTTTCAGCCACGCTGTGTCCTCCCTGGTGCTCACTCCCCACTTCTGGAGCCTCGGGGAGCCCCTGGGTCTCCTCAGCTGTCTCCACGCCCTTACTGAAGCTCCTCTGGTCCTCAGCTGCCGGGGAGCTGTACCTACCTCTTCGCGGTGGGCAGAGGTTCTTCGTCAGGTCTTGCTGTCCACACTGACGCTTGCGTACTCTGTGTCCTGTGTCCTTACCTGTCTGCTGCCCATGGGACACATTCAGGAGTTTCACCTACTAAGTGGCTGCATCCCAGTCACTGAGAGTGAAGTGAAGTTCTTCCAAATATTTGTCCATTCTGCATGAAGCACCATGTTTGCAAAGTAGTCAGACACCTGCCGTTTAGGACACATAGGATGAGTACAAGTTGCCTTATCCTGTTAACATTTAAAGGAAAAGCATTAATTTGCTTGAAAAATGTAAAAGTAAAGCCTCCAACAGAGTTTACATGAACTGTGGACATCTGAAAAACATTTCCAAATGTGTCAGAGTTATGGTGACACATGTGGTTATATAAGAGGTGCAGCTGCGCCTGAAGGAGAATACATGGGAAAGATGGTCAAGGCACAAGAGCAGACTTAAAAGAGTCTCAATGTTTTTGTCATATGTTAACTAAACAGGAAGTGTTTCGTATATAGGAAGTGTCATTGTTTTTGTCGTATGTTAACTAAACAGGAAGTGTTTCGTATATAGGAAGTGTCATTAGTTTGGTTACTCCATTTTTTGTCACTGTGTAAAGCACAAAGTAAGAGTTCTTGATGTGATAAACTTAGAGGTAGGTTGTGGAGAAAAGAGGTATTCTCAGGAAAGTAGGCAGGTAGGCATTTACATATGCAAATGAGAGTGCCCACACCCGGGACTGGGGAGGAGGAAGGATGCTGGAGAGAGGACCACGGAGGTGGGCCATGGAAGTGGGCCACGCTGAGGCCAGGTGGCCCGTGCTGAGGCCAGCTCCCTCCCTCGTGAGCTGGGTAATCCAGCAGCCACTGGCTGCCTACCAGGGAGGCAGTAAGTGAGCCTCCTTTCCTCCTCGCGGTCCTCCCGTGTACCCTTCCCATCACGCTTTCTGAAGCATTTCTTTCCCCAACAAGGATTTCCCTGCTTTCCTTCTGAAATATATTCAACTAAAAAAAATTTCTTCAACTCAAATTCCAAATTCTTTATCGTGGCGTACACAGGTCTTCATAATCTCTTCAGCCTCCTGCCTCGCTAGGATCAGCTTCTCACCCTTAGAATTTCCTGCAGACACTGGCATTTCATGGCTACGCGGCTTTTTCCCTTGGAAATCCTCTGCGCGCGCTGTTTAAGCTTCCCTCCAGGCATTCTTTACTGTTTGGCCTTCATATCACTCACCATCACTGGGAATGTTCTTATCCCCCCTTCAATTTTTTTTTTATGTATTTCTGATCTTCACCAGAAAAATGTAAAGTCTATAAGAAAAGGTAATTTGTATTTTTTCTTTAAAAACAAAACAAAACCATTGCACATGTAGGATAGCACCCAGCATGTACGCATTTGCTGAATGAATGAATGAATGAATGCACTTATGAAAGATGCAGAGATGCAAGAAGCTTTTCTTTATTTTACTAGATAGTGACTTACTCTAAGCCATATATTATTCAGGTATTTTGTTTTCATGCCTCCTTCTGCTTGTAAGAGTTTGGAGAACACAGACACTAAATCTTATTCTTTTATAAACAGTGATTTCTATCCACTTACCAAATCAGACTGCTTTGGGGGCCGGTAGGAGTCCAGTCGGATGCCCGAGAAGGTGAGACAAAACCGCGTGTGGCTTCTCTGTTGGCTCTCCGCTGGGTACCAGCCCTACGGAGTAAGAGTGACACAGGGCACGGGAGTGAAAATTAGAGCAGTCGCAGCGCTCTGCAGGCCACTTCCTCACCGAGGGAGACAGCTGAGGAGCGGCTGCCCGAGCTTGTGCCCAGACGCAGCCAGGGGGAGGCGGTGGCGTCTGGGGGTCCAGAGAACACGGGCTCAGGTGAACATCATGGAGGAAGGGTTTTCATTAGGAAATTAGCAAAGGGCCATAGGTGAAGGAAGAGTGAACTACAACCTTTGCAGGAAGCAGAAAGGTTCAGCTAGGAGAAGCCCTCTCTGGAAGGCCCCTCCTCGTGCTGCAACCCGCCGCCACACCCCACAGCAGCGCAGCGGACATCTCTGCTGTCCCCACTTGCCATGGTGGTTGGTTGGAGTCCTCGGGTGCAAAATCATAGTTACTCACCCGTGTCAGTGCAGGAGAGTGACGGCAGTGTGGTGACGGCGGGCGCCTTCTACCGCCTTCTACTCAGCTTCCCGTCAGGCAGCGCGACTTTGCTGTTGAAAATCACGTGATAAAACAACCGGAAGGGAAGTACGTGAAATCAGCTGAGTGACTTGCGTAACTGCAATAAAAGTTAAAAACTCACTAACATAGAAATGGAAAAACAAGTTACCAGCACTGAGTTCTCTACGCCACGCTGCCTTCCTAGTTTTTAAATTGTCACAACCCTGTACAGTAGTCATATTTTCTCAGTATGTGGATGCTGAGTTTAGCGTTGCCAGGGCTTGAGTTAAAATTTCTTTCTTTGAAATTTGGCCCACCTTTCTTTTCACTCAGTCCCTACTGCCTCGGGGACTGAGCACCCTTGTGGTGGGGCGTGCACAGTGGTTACTAGTTGTGCTGTGTGCCAGGTGATGCCTGGGGCCTCAGTGTATCTTGCTTCAAAGACCTACCTTCCTGGGTCTCCTTCAGCCTGCTGTGCCCCCTAAACTCTCTGGTGCTGGTCACAGCCTCTACACAGAGTACTTTGCTTCCAGGTCTTACTCAGCAGTAATGAGAGACACGAAAGAACGGCTCCCTTTCTGCAGGATGGATGAGGTCGAGGGAAGGGAGGGTACCTGCGGATACCTGCGGCAGGAAGAACACTGAAATTTAACAGGTTTGCTGCAGCCTTTGGGACCCTGATCTTGACAAAGCTCCTTCAGCTCCAGGAATAATTGCTTCAGCCCCTCGTGGCTTCCTGGTTGCAGCCACTGGGATAATAAACTGGCAGACAGCTCTCTGGGGAGATCCAAGAAACTGAAAGACTTGGAGGTTTGTTCACCGGCTTTTAGGAAAGGATGACAACGCCTCTCCCACTCCATCTCCTAAGAAGATCCCAGACAATGAACATTAAACCCACACCAGACAGCTCTTCTTCATCGGAGCCGTTTCTTCCTCCCTAGAGCTGACCAGCTCTCTAACTCTAGGCTTATCGTCTCTGGTTGAAGCATCCTGCTAGCGATGATACCCTAATGCCTGAGGATCTGTGTTGCAATCAAAAGATCCCCTTTATGGCAAAGGAGATGAGACAAAGGGCGCATTGTTGGAAGTTACTGCTCTTGTGTTCTGTTCCACGGGAGCACTGCGCCTAAAATGACAGTGGCACGGCCCTTTCCAGGCTCAGTGAATGTGTTAGCTTGGGATGAACCCTGGGAGTTCAGGGCTGATCTACTGCAGGATGACACAAGAAAAGATGGCCAGGTTACAATGACGTGCACTCGTCGCCTTAGTGGACCTAGGTGCCAGAAGAGATAGTCAACAGGTAGTTTTTTCCCCTGCATATAGCAAACTCCTGAAGAACTAGTGGCTTAAAATACAAATGTTTATCTACCCCACTAGTATGAGCCAGAAATTCGGGCTACACAGTTGAGCAGCTCCTCTGGTCCTGGCTAGCAGATGCCTCAAGGGGTTCGTTTGTGGCTCATGGCCAAGGGTGGCAATGGCCAGGTTGGCTGGCTGTGTTTGGTGTGTGTCTCATCTTCTAGTAGGAGGGGCCTGGCTTGGGGAGGTAGGAAAGCTATGGACAGGGAGAGGTAAGGGAGAGGATAGAGAGAGAGGGAGAGAAAAGAAAGGGGGAGGGAGTAGAGGAGGAGGAGGAGGAGGAGGGGTAGGGGGAAGAGTAAAGAAAGACCTCCTCAGTTTAGGTTTAACATGCAGTAGGCTAAGGTCTGTAAGCTGGTGCTAAAGGTCATCACTTCCTCTTCATTCTGTTGGCCAGTGTGAGTCACAAGACCACTGTAGTTCAAAGGGTCCAGGAAGGGCAAGAAGCTGCCTCTTGATGGGAGGCGCTTTCAAGTCCCGGGGTACAGCAGGAGGAGGGCACGCTTGTGGCCACTTTTGCACTCGGCTAAGGAGGAAGAAGGAAGGACACTTTTAACCATGACTTCTGCAGAACGGCTGTTGGAACGTGGGCTCCTCCTGTGCATTTGGGCTGTGCTAGAGCTGAGGTCCTGGGTTATGCGGGGGAATGTTTCCATCAGAGAACAGAATGAGAGTTCGCTGAACTCCAGGCTGCTACATCACCTGGCCCCTCTGCTGCTCCAGCAGGCAGTGCAGTGGGCAAAGGGCGGTGCTAAGGTGCTGGAGGGAAAGCCTAGCTTCTTCGCCACGTGGACCTATATTGCTGCTGCACATGGAGCTAAGGAGCAGTACGCGTGGCAGCCAGAGGGACAGTGTGGGGAGAGAAAAGCTCAGACCCCTGGAAGACGAGTGTCTGACGCTTCCCCAGGGAGGCAGTGTGGAGGGACAAAGGTGACAACCAAGCTCTGGGTAGAGGAAATGTACTTTGCACACGCAGTTTTTGAACAGCTGCTGTGAAGAGATGGTGCAAGGAACCCTTTTTGCATTAGCACGTTTGGAGGGTGTGCTGGAAGCCACCTGGAAGGAGACTCCGATGATGTGGACACAAAAGGGTGGACTTAGTGATCCTGGGGTAGATTGCTTCATGAACCTCTTGTGGACACTGGAAGAGTATTAAGCCCTCACTTTGTCTTACTGCAGCCATTACTGCAGAGGGTGCTTCTGAGGGCTTGTTCTCAGGTAGCGCCTGACCTTGGCCTTGGATTGCCCCGGAGTGCAATGCCATTCTAACCGCACAGCACTGTGGTAGGGGATCCCACGGGCACTTGCCTAAGTGCTTGCACCACCTCAAGTGTGGGACGGCTAACAGCCCACGGAGAGAAAGTAAGACCCGGGAGGGGTGGGAGTTGCTGGAGGAATTCCTGCCTCTTTGTGGGCCTGAGTCCAGGGTCCTTGCTGTGAGCTGCAGCCTCAGACCTTTTTATTTTGAGACAAGGCTTTGCAAAGTCGCTCAGTTTCGCTCAGTTTGGGTTTGGACTTGTGCTCTAGCCTCGAGAGAATACGGGGACTGCCGTCACAATGGCAACGTGGTAGCACTGGATGTGCCATCGCATCTTGGCGTGCGCTTCACCTTCATATGGTAACTGTAGGCTGGGCTGCCTAGAGCATATTCTGGAGCACACATGTGACTGAGCACCCAGTCCCTCCGGGAAGGGGCGAAGTTGGTGACGTAACCTCAACATCAAGCCCACTTTTCTTCCCTACTCTGCTCCTCTTCTTCCTGTCCTCATCTTCTGTCACATTCTCTGTTGCCTCAAGCTCTGGGAAAGACTTGACAAAGACAAATTGATCTGAGCCTCTTGGGGACTGTAACATAATCTTGATAATAAATATAAAATTAGCAGTATTGGACATAAAAAGCATCTGTAGGCATGAGGCTGAAGATAAGATAGGCACAGATTTCTGAGAAAAAGAGGAAACCTAAGATCAAGGTTTGAGGTGCTGAATATTTAATGATTGGGTAATTGAGGAGGAGGAGGATCAAGGGTCAGGGAAGAAAAAAACAACTGTAACTGACCAGTTGCTGGTGGCCTCCAGTAGACCAACCTGAGAGGTAGGCTGTCCAAGGGCTTCGGTGACTAGGGGACAAGCAAACACCTCTTCTATATGTCATATTCCAGGGGTCCTCTTTAGTTCTCACCACAAGTATCAGAGAAGACTCCCTGGTGTTTCCAGCAGAGATAGGAGGAAAGTAACTCTTTTAAAATATATGTGAAATTTGTGTTCCTTGAGGCAAGGCCTGTCCTTAAGAAAAATAGGCGCCTAATGCCTTAGGATTTCAGTAAAGCTCAGTGTGGGTTGCGTGCCCGGCTCCAGCTGCGGCAGCTTCCCATGCAGGAGAAGGGGAGTATCGAACCCAGCCCCCTCTAGACGTCTTGTGCCATGTAAATGGGCGAAAATGAACAGAACTAAGAAGCATTGTAGAGTCCACAGTGTAGGACCTACGCTCACCCGAAGAACAAGGTCTGCTCACAGGTCGACAGCCTGCTTTCCCCCCCGTCACAGTCACAGCCGACCACCACCTCAGTACAGACCCACTCGCCAGAGTCTCTGTTACTCGGTACAGCCTGCCTGGCTTGCAGCAAATATCGTAAGACAAGCTAAGGCAAAAACAGCACGTGAGAAAATTGAACAAGTATAATAACCAGATTAATATATGACAGGGATGTTAGAATTATTAAACTGTGAATTTAAAGCAATAGCAATTAATATGCTAAGAACTCTAATAGAACAATTAGACTGCACACAAGAGTGTAAGGCTAAGGCGACCTGCTGCATCAGACAGACGCAGGAACCCCAGGGGGCCATGACACTGTCCCATGTGTTGTTTCTTATAAGCCCCCCAAAGTGTGGCTCCCTCTCACCTGGGCTAGGGACTGAATGCTTGTGCTCCCCCTTTCCTATGCTGAAAGCCTTCCCCCCAGGGGCGTAGTATTTGAGGTGGTGTCTTTGGAAGGCAGTTAGGGTCAGATCCAGTCATGAGGCTGGGGCCCTAGAAGTGAAGTTAATGCCCTTATAAAAACGCAATCCATCATGCAACACTGGAACTATGATTGGAATGCATGTTGTGCTGGTCTTTTAGATGTATACTGCTTCCAATGTAAACTCAGTTACTGCTATACTCCCCTCTCAAGTAAATGGTTGATTAACAAAATAGGGTATTAAGGGAGAGTAAGAGACTAGGCAAAATGCCACACGCTTGATAGGCTACAATTTTGTACATCCTTGGATTTCTAAATATCTGTGTAAAAATGTGTAGATGCTTTTATCAAATTCTCAAGAGATTTGTTAGAATTTCAATGATTGACAGAAAGTATCAACTGCAAGATATGTGTAGGATGTTTGATACTCAGAAAGACAGTGATGTTGAACTCAATTATCTATGTTGTAGAGTAACAGTATCATGACTCTTTTCTGCTGGAGGTTTGAGAATGTAAGTTAACAGTCCAACAATTGGGGAAAAGAAGGGTTAGGAGGATAGCCAATATTTTGGCCTTATCCCTTCAAGGTCAGTGAGGACTCGACATAAGAGAACCTGTGCTGTAACATCCTATAACTCAGTGGTTTCCCAAATTTTCTGTTTAAGGAGATTAAGGGACCTCAGAGGAAAGGGATAAATGAAGTATAGTGTGCCTAAGGAGAGTCACCTAGAGAGGGGACATTCTCTCAGGCTTTCACAGAGAGCAAACTAGTCAAGCAATGGCTGTGACTCGTCCTGAAGGCTGACACTGGCAACAGTTCTACAAAGCACTGTACATGGTTCCAAAGTTAATCCAGAGGGGATTTGACCCTGGAAGACACAAAAGATGAATGATCTATTATACAGGTCGGGCCTTAACTTGCCCTCGATCACCCAGCAGAAAAGCTCAATTACAAGACATAGAGTGCAGAGCTAGATCAGTATGATGAGCTGTAAGAGGCTTATACCAACAGCCTCCAACAATGCCAGTTTCACTGGTATCCCACTACAATTATGGAACGTTAGACTATATACACAACTACTCTCTCTTTGTACAAAGAGAAGATAAAATTTTTTTTGTTGTTGTAGTTGTTTTTCCTTTTTTCCTCCCCTACTAATATAGATTAGAAAATTTATCATGTCTACACACTGTGCTCTGTATAACTACTATGAGGACAACAAAATTCAATGTATCAGTTATTATGAATGCACTACTAATATGTTTTGGAAACTATCATATTGTTATTTCCTATTAAAAATTAAAAAATTAAATTTAAAAAAAAAAGGCAGTGAGAGGAAAGATGTTTTCTCTGGGCACAAACCAGGGGGTCCTGCGAGGCCTCATCCAGAGCCTAGTTATTCTGGAATTGCAGCCATTGGCATTGTTAGGGCAAGATGTTTATTGTTTAAAACATTCAGTCTGTGATCTATGAGGGAGGCCAAAGGTGGGCTGTATAAAATTCCTTCCCTTTAAAGTATAACTTAAAAGCAAATACTCAAGGGCAAGTCCTGAGTTCAATTCCCAGTATCAAAAATAAATACATAAAAATAAAAGCAAACGCCACAGAGGACTCCAGCAGTACCTCTCACAGCCTCTTCCTAACTGTATTGTTCTCATTCTCGTGATCGTCACTTCTATAACTGTTGTTTGATATGCATTGGATTTTGAGTATAATTTTGCTACCTACGCTTGCGTTTATTAAAAACATGGCTGTTGTCTGCTTTTGAAGTGTAGGTTGGGAGGTTTGCATCCTTGCTCATCATTTCGGGTCAAGGGCAACTGGGTCACTTTGTGTAGCCTTAGGCCATTTACATTTATTGTTAGATCGTGCTCCATGTGTGGCTATGTCACTCTTGATGGGCATTTGGATTATTTCTGTTTTTCATTTAATGAAAGCAGTGATGTGGCTAGCAGTCTTATACCTGTCTCCTGATGTGACAGGAATCACTTCAGGCGGTAGATACTCTCTGGGTCCTAACTGCCCATCGGCAATGGTAGATAATGCCAGACTGGTCATGCATGGGATCTGGCCCATACAGTCATCTAGTAGTAAGGGTGAAGTGGGAAGGGAAGAGTTAATGGCTTGGTACTGTTGTGGAAAAAACACAGGACCAAAAGGAAAACACTCCACATGGAGGAGTTCTGCAAGGTGACTTTCGTGTGGTGCTGGCAGGCTGCTGGGGACCAGGTCCAAATCCTCAGCTCCAAGTCAGTTTTGAGTTCAGTCTAAGTGCAGTGTGAAAGCAGGAAGCACAGAGCTGATCGCTGGTTATTACAGGTCGGCTGCATGGATTCCCAGAATCGAGTCGCACTGCCAGGCACTTTTATACTAAGAAAGTGCACTCAGAGGACATTGTTTATCACTAGACAGGAGCATTCTGGGAGGAAGGGGGTTTGAGCAAAGCAGGTGGGGCCCTTGCCTGCAGCTGGTCTGCTCAGGGCCTAGAGTATAAAGCCCCTGAAGCAGGCTGAGATAAGGCTGGAGCACACACATTTTGAGCAGAAAAGCACAGGGCCTGCTGCTGGATGCGCTCAGGGTGGCTGGGCCGGCTCTCTGGGAGAAGCAGATGGACCGGACAGTCAAGGTTGGTTGGACTTAGCAGTCTGAATATGTGCCCAGCAGTGTGACAGCCTGTCTCAGTACAGCCACAGGCTACTGACTGGATTTTAGCTTCCACTAGCAGATTTTTATACATTTTCCTTGCCTTTTTTCTTTTTTTTCTTCCTGGTGGTATCAGGGATCGAACTCAGCCGGGCAAACACTTATTCCACTGAGCTATGTCCCCGCATATAGATTTTCCATGACAATATAATTTCTTACCTCCTCTGGCCACTCAGCGCAGCACTGTTCTTTGATAGACCGTCTCCTCAATATGACAATTAATATTAACTAGCAGTGAGATAACTGGGAAAGTTTTTTTTATTTGTTTGTTTATTTGTTTATTTTTGTACTGGGAATTGAACTCAGGACATAACGCTTACCAGGCAGGAGGTGCCATGGTCCTGAGCTATGTCCCTGGCTCTGTTGATCTGATTTTGATTGATAGAAAAGAAGAAGAAGAAGAAGAAGAAGAAGAAGAAGAAGAAGAAGAAGAAGAAGAAGAAGAAGAAGAAGAAGAGGAGGAGGAGGAGGAAGAGGAAGAGGAAGAGGAAGAGGAGAAGAAGAAGAGAAGAAGAGAAGGAAGAGGAAGAGGAAGAAGAGGAGGAGGAAGAAGAAGAAGAAGAAGAAGAAGAAGAAGAAGAAGAAGAAGAAGAAGAAGAAGAAGAAGAAGAAGAAGAAAGCATAGGACTCATGGGTAAAAAGGAGTTATTTGCAGGTGGAAGGAAAGTTGCGTATATAATGAATAAAAACTTAGATGCTTCCAACCTAAATGACTCACTTGCTTATATTGCCAGTTTGCAAATGTCTGTTGCCCTGAAGTGAAATAAGTTTCAGTCTCGAGCACTCTTTCCTTCCTTTTTGAAATTGCTTTTGACATCCAGGCCTAGCACTTGTCCAAAGTTCAGTGTTATTATTTATGCTGCCTTTTGCTTTTACAATCGAATAAAGTTATGTGGAAAATAAATGAACTGATTCCGAAATTTGACTTCAGCCATAAAACACCACCAATATTCTTCCTATTTATCTATCTATCTATCTATTTATTTATTTATTTATTTATTATTTATTTGTTTTTGCAACGCCATGATTGAACTTGCACTTGCCAGACAGGTGCTTATGCCACTGAACTATCTCCTCAGCCCTTTTCTTCCATTTTAAAACAGAATTATTTATAATCATCATGATAAGCTTGAAATCATTTGGAACAGCAATGCAAAGCTTAACTCACACAAACCAAGTAAGTTTTATTTAAAAATAAATAATTAAAATTTCTCCCACCCGGTGCCGGGGAGATAGCTCCACAGCATAAGCACCTGCCTGGCAAGTGCAAGGTCCTGATTTTGAACCCCAGTCCTGAAAAAACAAATTTCTTCTACCTGAGAAAATCATAAGAATCTTTTTTTTTTTTTTTTTTAATTTTATTTATTTATTCATTTGTTTGCTTGTTGTGTTTGTTTCTTTATCCATTCATTTTGTGGCTGGCTCAGCCTGCCCTGGTGGTGGCGCTGGCGCAGCATGTGGTGCCGGGGATCGAACCGCAGTCCCCGCAGTTGCCTGAGCCCTCCCAAGCAGGCGCTTTAGACCACTGAACCATCTCGCCGGCCCCATCAGAATCTTTGGATAGCCTGGACGGTGATATCGTGGCTTTGTATTTGTTTTCTTAGCCACGTCAGAAGCTTAGTAGTAAATGTGCTGGCTGCCTGCCATGTTCCTCTTGTAAGACAATACTGTGTCTAAGTATTCTTCTATGATATCTCTATGAAATGCTGTTTACATATTTACATTTAAAATTAGGTAACTGGACTCAGGGTGATGGTGCACACCTATAATCCCAGCATTATGGGGTGCTGAGGCAGGAAGATCCCAAGTTTGAGTTTGGTGACACTCTGTTTCAAAACAAAAGATTAAAAAAGGTTAAGGATGTAGCTCAGTGTAAAGGTCTTTGGTTCAGTTCCCAGTGTTTAAAAAAAGATGAAATATATGTAGTTATATGTATGTAATTATATATATGAAATTATATGGCTACATATGTATTTTTCGCAATTATTAGAAATATTTTCATAAAATATTTCTTTTTCATAAACCAAGCCACTCACAGACTAGGGCCGTGGTCCCTGAGAGGGTGTGGGGAGTTACGCATTCTCTGTTCAACCTGAAATCATGTGATAGAGCAAAGATCTTCTGTCGTTCCCCTTGGTATTCACTTCCCAGAGGGTTCTTGGACACTGCGGAGGCATCAGCTAATGAGGGCAGAGGACACAGGCTCCCAGAGGATGCTGGCCAGGCGCACGGCGAGTGCTCCCTGCGTGCCGACCAGTCCCAGGGCAGCTTCGCACCATCCTCGCTCTGTGCCATAAGGGGCTTTGTGTCACATCACCAGGTCGCTGTGTTCAGGAAATCATGCCAGGGCTTAACTTTGCCTTCCTCCACCTTCCTCCGCTCGGGAGCAGAATGCACGTCTCTCGTGTCGTGAGAAGATCTGTGGGCATCATGAGCAGCCCTCACTGTTTAAGAGAGCTTCTGGGCCATCTGGGGCCGTGCACATCACTTCCTGATTCCAGACATCCAAGCTCCAGCCTCTGGTGCCATCCTATTAAAGAAGGCAACTTGGGAACGAACTTGGGATGCACAGCTCCTGGGAGAATAACCAAAGACTCACAGACCGGGTCAATGAAGTGAGTGAAGCGGAACTTGGTCTCTTTGCTGCCTGAGTAACCAGCAAATGAATTTTCAGATACAGTCGTTCTTGAAGAAATGAGCTGAACTGGTTCAGGTCTGTCAGTTGGCAAAAGAAGCAGACAACACAAAGTACCAAGAAGAGCTAAATTTCAGTTTTGACTTTAGAAGACAATTATTTATTCCTAGACGTTTCATCCTATTGCAGTATGTTCATTGTACGTTGGTACACACATATGGAAAATAATTTAAATGCTGACATACGTAGGTGCAATAAAATATGCCTTTTGGTAATAGAATTGGATTACAGTATATGTGTGAGACAACATTGCAGCTCGTGATTCCATTCTTCTTATCTCCTCATTCTGTGAAATGACATTTTTTTCCCAGTTTTCCGTAGACCTGCCATTATCAATACAGCAACAGATCCATTTATTCCTCATTTACCCACCTGCGGACAGCAGCGGCCAGACCTCATATAGCCGCTTCAGTTCAGACCCACGGAACAGAAGCATCAGGAAAGCACAGTGATCCGGGGCGGGAGGTGGCTCAGCAGCCTAAGCCCCTGCCCGACAAGCTCAAGACCCCAGCTCTGTCCCTGGCCCCCAGACCTCGCTGGTCCCGGACCACTGGGCACACTGTGCCGTGCACCAAAACCGGTCGTGCTGCTGCACGCCTGTAACGTCAGCGCTGGGGAGGCTGAGACCGGAGGGTCACTAGGAGTCTGAGGTGCTCCGTGAGGCCCTGTGCCGAGTAAATTAAAAAGAATATTAGAAAAATAAAGATGAAGTCCTGGGGCTGCAGGAATTTTGTCAGAACTCTTTCAGGATTAACTGAAGAGCCAGATAGAGCTGAATTTAAATGGTGAATATATCAGAAAATGTGTGGTTTGAAATATATTACATATAGATATTTCCTTGAAATCTTTTGCATGTAGTATATGTAGTTACATATTATTGTTATATGTGTTACAATTATTATATATATTATATAGTTATTAAATATATAGTTGTATATTTATATAGGTATTATATATAGTTTTCTCAAAATGTTTATTCTATTAAAATGTTAATAACATTTTTTGTCAACATTGTATAATTCTTGTTTCTTAAACACATTTTATGTATTTGGTGTGTGCCACTATGCCCAGTGTCAGTGACTGGCTCAGCATGCCTGGGGTTCTGGGGCTGGCGTGCAATGTGGTACGGGGGTTTGAACCCGGGTCCTTGTGCTTAGCAGGCAAGTGCTTAGACTGCTGAGCTATCTCCCTGGCCCTGTTTAATTTTTGTTAATTACAAGTCCCTATCTCGACTGATATTTGCCAGTACTAAGTATTTAGCCTTTCTCAGTTCCAACCTGTGCTCTTATTTATTATTATACATTTGTGTCCTCAGGAGATCTGATTTTACCTTGCACTAGTTTTTCCATTACATTATTTTTTGATTATAATTTTTACATGTTTGTGTCATCCCTGCTTCAAGACATTTCTAGTGATGTATTTTTGGTATTCAAAGTAATCACTGATCTGTAAATTGGGTAAGAAAAATTTCCTCTTCTAAGTTGAATGGTGGTGCCGACTAGACACCCTTCTTTGTTTCTATGCCTAGGAACAATGTGTCTGATGCTTACAGTTATTTCACTTACAGAACTCGTCTGATCTGAACCGATCCGTCTCGCTGCTCTTATCCCTGGCGCTCGTCTAGATGTAGATGCCGACTCCCAGGTTCCCAGGTAACCACTAAGTTCCTACAGGGCACTGGAAGGAGAAGAAGCACAGTGTCTCCTGCAAGCTCCGCTCCTTCTCCTGGAGATCAGCTTCTGGGTGGTGCAGGTGTCTTACGGGGGGCAGGATGCTGAGCCAGGAGCGCGGGGCCCCGTGGCCGAGCACAGCTGGGGGTCGGGGGAGCCTGTCCTGCCGCTGGGCCTTTCCCATGCACGCTGTCGCAAAAGGACAATCTTTTCCCAATGGCAGAGATGAAGTCTGTGCAAGTGACAAGATAGAACATGACATTAGCGTCCTATCTCGTGGTATGGCTTTGGGCCCTAGAAGCAACTGTGATGCGCAGAAACAGCTGCATTCTCTTTCTTTGATCATAGGCATTTCCTTTGCCTGATGTCATTTATTATTTATTTTGTTATTATTATTATTGTTGTATTTTAGGGAAGGGTCTACAGGATGTTCAGGGTCTCACTACTAGATCGGACTCATAGTGATCTGTTTATAGCCTCAGAAGAGCTGGGATTCCAGGTGCGTGCCACCACGCCCAGTCTCAATTGCCATCTCAGCATGCCCTGGGAGCAGGGTCAGCATAGCAGGCCTGGGGATAGAACCCCTGGCCCCTGCCCCTGCTTGCAGGCACTTTAATCCACTGGGCTATTTGGCCAGCCCTGTCATTTGATTTTTGAACCTAAAATGATATGTACTTTATACTTGTTGGAAAGGTGGCATTTAGCATTTGTGTTAATTAGCATACAGATTTCATAAAGCTGCAAATAGTTTATACAGCATAGCTTATTAGCTTCTTGACCAAAAGCCTTCTCGGTATCGACACAGTAATGTTCAGATATGCCATTATTTATTATAATGGTGCATGATTATACTACTCTTATCTCTGGATTTATTTAGCATTTTATACTGCCTTTCTTCCACTTTAATGCATGCTTCCTTTGTTTTAGATATTTGAAAACTTTGATATGAATTTTTGTTACTTTTTTCAAACTTAACTAGCATTCTTCTGCATGTTTCTTTGAGACTGAAGGGAGCTGGATCCATCTGCTTCACTATTCCTTCTCCACATGATGGGTTGGAGTTTCATTGTGTGTTCTCTTATGGTCTCAAACAAGATCTTTTGGTTAACTTTTCTTGGCAAATATGCTATGAGACAAGAAAGACATTTCTGCCAGAGATTCATAATGGCTTCTCCACGGCTAACTCTTGTTCCACTAGAGTGGAACATTACACTTTCTTTTTCCTTGTTTGGATATTATTAACATTTATTCTGTTTGATAAGCCGCCCAAGCCTGACTCATATTTGAAAAGCCTTCTAATAATTAAGAGTACTCGGTTCTCTGCCTTTGATTGTGATGAAACCGAATTCCTTGTTGTGTGTTGTGGTCCTGATCTCCACAGAGCTCAGTATCTGGTGAGGACGACGAGAGTCCGACGTTAGAGATAGCGACGTGCATGGCGCAGTGTAAGGGGCTCCAAGACAGTGCCAGAGGGGTGTGCGTACAAAATTGATCTTTTATCATTTTAAATTTCACATCATATGTCACTGACAGGCACTGCTTTGGTGATCTACCTGTCTCCAGACACTGTATTTAATTATTTGGCGTGGAAAGTGACGTGAATCATTACACTTTGTACAGGGAATACAACTAAAGAGCGTTTGAAGATGTCTATTCTTTTCTATAACTTATTTATTTGTTTGGCCCAGGCTCTCCCTTTGCAGTTCAGACTCATAACAATTCTCCTTCAGCCTCCCTAGTGCTGGGGTTACAGGCGTGCACCAACTATGCCTGGTTTGGGGACCAGCATAGCACATCTGGTTTGCAGGGCCATACACAGCATGTGGTACTGGGGATCAAACTCCCTTCCTTGTGCTTGCCAGGCAGGCAGTTAGACACCGAGCTATCCCCCCAGCCCTGAAGATGTTTAGTCTGATTAGAATGCTGACAATGAGCAATCCTGCCCCTTGCAAGAATTCCACTGACTTGAGTGGCTGGTAATATGTGAAGACAAAATCAACCAAGGCAAGGGGTGGCCGCTGGATCTGGGAGTTATGGTTTCAAGTGACCATGCTCAGCTAGTGAATTTCAGTTATTAAGTTGGTGTGATAATTTTGGCACTTCTAGGGCAAGGATCTATGCTCTGTGCTTGAATGGCAAATTCAGTGAATTTCAGACTTCGTGTAGCTGGGAATGCAATTGCTTTACTATCATGCAAAAACATCAGGATAGCTCTACTGAAAAGGATATGTCAGGTAGACAGGCATTTCTCCCAAAATGTGTAGACTCAGTAGTATTGGTATTTGAAATGTAATGTAACCCTTACATTCTGGATTATAATGCCTATTTCCAAATCTGTTCTGGAAAATATCTTGTTATATTCTATTGCGTGTGAAGTAAGTACACATTCAATTGTGTAGCAGTCTGATATCATGTGTTTAAAATAACCTCCCTCCTCTGTCTCTCCTTCACCTTATTCTTTCTGACCTGTTGCTCTGTTTCTCCCTGGGACCATTTTCTCTAAAATATTCAAATATTCTCTTACTGCTTTAAATCATATTCAGATAAATCTGAAGCAGACCTTTTATATCTATGACTAATGCACCTACAGGGCCCATTATTTGTGAGTGTGAATGTGTGTCTGTGTGTGCACGTGTGTGTGTGTGTGTGTGTGTAGGTATGTCCCACAGATGAAACCCAGGGATCTCATGCTGAGTTTCTTACTCATCCCCTTTTATTTTTTATTCTGAAACAATAAAAATGAATATTTTGCTAAATCGTTGCCATGCTAGGCTCCAACTTGTGACCCTCTTGTGTGAGCCTCCCAGTTATTTTTATTTTATTAAATATTAATGACATTACTCCTTGCATTCATGGGAACAAAATTAACTTTGAGCATGTTGGTCTCGGTACATATGCTATTTATTAAAACAGTTGCACATAAAGCGGTTGCTATATCTTAAGCGTATCCCGGAGTGCGCTAAGACCACCAGGCTATCTCCCCAGCCACTAAGTTTTGCTGAAATTTTAGGGTTCACCTTTGCATTTTGATTTTGACAGGAACCATGTGCCCCTGAAGGATGGACCAGCGGAACGGAAGTGCTGTCCGTGGATTCCTCCTGCTGGGCTTCTCCGACAGGCCTCAGCTGGAGCTCGTCCTCTTTGTGGTGCTTTTGGTCTTCTACGTCTTCACGTGGCTGGGGACACCGCCATCATCGCGCTGTCACGCCTGGACGCACACCTGCACACCCCCATGTACTTTTTCCTCTCCAGCCTCAGCCTGCTGGACCTGTGCTACACCGCCAGCATCGTCCCGCAGCTCCTGGTTCATCTCAGTGGGACCGACAAATCCATCTCCCACGGTGGCTGCGTGGTCCAGCTGGGCGTCTCCTTGGGCTTGGGGTCCACCGAGTGCCTGCTCCTCGGGGTGATGGCCTTCGACCGCTGCGCGGCCGTCTGCAGGCCCCTCCGCTACGCAGTCATCATGCCCCTCCGCCTCTGTGTCCTCATGGCCTCCGCGGCGTGGCTCATAGGTTTTGCCAACTCCGTGCTGCAGACCGCACTCGTATTCCTTTTGCCCCTCTGTGGAAGAAACGAGTTGGACCATTTCCTCTGCGAGATCCCTCCGTTCCTCAGACTTGCCTGTGTGGACATAAGCGCCGACGAGTCCGAGGCCTTCGCGGCCAGCGCGGTCATCCTGCTCGTCCCCTAGCCCTGGCCGTCTTCTCCTACAGCCGCCTTCTCTGCACGGCCTTGGGGATCAGGTCCGTAGCGGGCCGGAGGAAGGCCTTGGGGACGTGCGGCTCGCACCTCGCCATGGTCTCCCTGTTCTATGGCACCGCCGTCTACACCTACCTCCAGCCCCACGGCAGCTTGGCTCCGAGTCAGGGCAAGTTCCCCTCTCTCTTCTACACCGTCCTCATGCCCATGGTCAACCCGCTCATCTACACCCTGCGGAACAGGGAGGTGCAGGGAGCCGCGAAGAGAGCGCTGGGGAAGGGCCGGGCTCCCAGGTGACCCGGGCTGGCAGGGGTGGGGTGGGGGTGTGTGCGGGTGCCCAGGCCAAAGCCTCCCGCGGTGCGAGTTTGGGGTGCCTAGCAATGTTTCCCCTGCAATCCTGGAGGCGACTTTCTTACCTAATTCTTTTAGGTAAACAAGTAATCAAAATCTAAACTTATGAATTCCAGAGCCGCTGATGCAGTATTCTTGTAAAGTTTTTATGGGTACATGTCTGAGTGTGGGAAGATTCCCTTCTCAGGGGGAGTTGGCGCGTGGGTGTGACGAGGCGATGCTTCTTACTTCCCCTCCCGCTCCATCATCGTCTCTGGAGCGTCTGCTTTCCCACTTGCGAAAGATCTACATCCCTGTTTCCTGTTATCTGTCTTTTATTTCTCTCTTTAAAGTCTTTATACTTCAGGGTTTTTTTTTTTTTTTTTTTTTTTTTTTTTGACACTGGGAACTGAACTCAGGACCTCATGCTTGCCAGGCTGGCACTGTACCACTGAGCTAAATCCCCAGCCATTTCAGGGTTTTTTATTTTATCTTCTTTTATTTTTTTAATGTGTTTGGTTGTTGCACGGTCTCACCACACAGCTCAGACTCACGGTGATCCTCCTGCTTTCAGCCTCTGCAGCGCTGGGATGGCAGGCATGCGCGCTGGCCTGGACTCTGGGGGCTCAGCCCACCCCAGGAGTGGGGCAGGCGTGGCCTGTGGTGCCCCGGATGGCCCTGCGCCTGACCAAGCTTGCCTAAGCAGAGCTGACCTATCTCGCCCCGATCCTACCTCAGGCTTTCACATAACGGATCAAGAGATATTTGGCTTGTGCGTCTGTTTCATTTTAACATGGTGGTCTCCAGGTGCATCCATTTCCTGTAAATCCCTCAAACCTGACTTGGTATTCTTGAAGCATCTGCACTGTTATGGCTTTTAAAATGATTCACAGTTTCGCCCCTCACTTTCACTCCTATTTCAGAACATTATTTCATTTCTACTGAAAAAAAATTAAGTATAGACCATAGAGGCACAGCTGTAATAATAATATGAATCTTCTGAAACACAATAAAGAATAAGATACATTTAAAAGAAATGGCAAGAGTTGTCATGTATTCTTGCATTTTGATCATGGCCGTGCTAGAAAGCCCACAGGGTGACTATGTCAGAGCTTGAAGAAGAGCTAGATGTCCCCAGTGCAGGTCCAGAGAACGAAGGAGATGGGGACACAGAGTCGTTTTGACAAGCTGCCCTTGTTACATGGCAGTTGGCGACAGCATTCACTGTCCTGTTAATCACATCTTACAGGGTCACAAAAGAGGACTCTCACAACTGCTTCAGGAGACTGAAGAATGAAGGACTCGGTGTATTTGAATCCAGAGAGAGGACTTTTCGGGAGATTAATGGCATAACTGCTTTCTAATTAAAAAATTTAAACACTGTGTTGGTGATCAGCGGTTATATTTAATGTTTCAAACTGTGTTCTGTCACAGAAGTTAGAGCTTAGACAGTGCCATTATCATAGAAATGTTCCGAATTTTTGGTAGATTTTTCCAGTGTGTGGCACTGTACAGGTAGATGCGTTTGTGTTTCTAAGCAGAGACCTAGTCGTAACAATTAGAGGGGTCCCTCTTGAGCACTGACCTGTGCTCTTTTGGGATTAAGCCTCCTCTCTCAGCTGGTCCTGCTAACAATGCGATCTGACAACCAAGACAACATTTGAGGAGCTGAAAGTGGCAGTCAGGGCAAGTGACAGGCATGGCCAAGGCCAACCACGGCCCCTCTAGCATCATGGCACTCCTGTGTGGATGGACGCCGAGGAACTCGGAGCTTTGACACTATGACTATGCTCGTTGTGTGGTGGCGCACAGGCAGTGCAGGAATGCTGCTTATCCGCCAGGCTGACACAGGTCACACTCCCCGTTCTGACTCCACAGCTCTCGGGTGGGGAATTGTACCCCAGCGGTGGCTTAAACAGTCTCTCAAGCGAACTTCCTTTGGTGAAGCAAACCTATGGCTTTCGGGAAGCCTTGTGACCTGCTGTTCTGGCCGAGCACCAGCTCCACCCTGAAGGACACACGAAAGCACTGCCACAGAGCAGAGCACACAGACGCCTCTCAGCCCCCAGTCAAGTGGCCTTCAGCACGCATAGCACTTGGGAGTAAGT
>PVKN010013584.1:0-19815 GCA_004027915.1 Capromys pilorides | reverse complement strand
TAGGGAGTATGGCCATCTTCATAATGTTGGTTCTTCCTATCTAGGAGCAGGGAATATCTTTCCATTTTCTGAAATCCTCTAGGGTCTCTTTTTTCAGAGTACTGTAGTTTTCATTGAAAAGCTATTTTACTTCTTTAGTTAGGTTAATTCCTAAGTATTTCGTTTTCTTTGATGCTATCATAAAAGATATTGTTTCTCTAATTTCTCTCTCAGTGTGTTTGTTATCTGTATAGAGGAATGCCATTGACTTTTGTGTGTTGACTTTGTACCCTGCTATACTACTGAATTTGTGTATTAATTATAGTAGCTTGTTGGTGGAGTTTTTGGGGCCTTCCAAAGAAATTATCATGTCATCTGCAAATAATGACAATTTAACTTCTTCTTTACCTATTTGTATTCCTTTTTTTCTCTCATCTAAAGGCTGTAGCTGATGATTCCAGAACTATGTTGAATAGGAGTGGTGATAGAGGACATCCTTGTCTTGTACCAGATTTGAGAGTAAAAGGCTTTAGTTTTTCCCCATTTAAAATTATGTTAGCTGTTGAATTGTCATAGATAGCTTTTTTCAGGTTTAGGCGGAGGCCCTCTATTCCAAGTTTCTGCAGGACTTTGCATATGAATGAGTGTTGGACTTTGTCAAAAGCCTTTTCTGCATCAATTGAGACAATCATGTGATTTTTGGCTTTGATGTAGTGTATTACACTTATAGATTTGTGTATATTGAACCATACTTGCACCCCTGGGATTAATTCTCCCTGGTTATGGTGTATAATCTTCTTAATGATTTGTTTTATTCTAGTGGTGAGGATTTTATTGAGAATTTTTGCATCTATGTTCATGAGAGAAATTGGCCTATAGTTCTATTTTTTATTTGTGTCTCTTTCTGGTTTTGGTATCAGTGTAATACTTGCCTCTAGGAATGATTTTGGAAGGACTGCTTCCTTTTCAATTTCATTGAAGAGTTTGAGGAGTATTGGGCTTATGTCTTCTATAAGTTTCTTGCAGAATTCAGTGGTGAATCCATCAGGTCCTGGGCTTTTCTTTGTCGGTAGGCTTTTTATTACATTTTGTATTTCATTGGCTGCTATTGGGTTATTGAGAGTTCTTATATCTTCTTGATTCAGTTTTGGTAATTTATACTTTTCTAGGAATCTGTCCGTTTCTTCTGTGTTATCAATTCTGTGAGAGTAAAGATTCTCAAAGTAGCTATTTATGATCCTCTTAATCTCTGCTGGGTCTGTAGTAATTTCACCCTTTTCATTCCTTATTGCTGGAATTTGAGTTGTTTCTTTCCTCTTTTTGATGAGGTTAGCTAGGGGCTTATCAATTTTATTTAATCTTTCAAAGAACCAACTTTTTGATTCATTAATTCTTTGTATGTTTTCTTGGTCTTAATTGAATGAATTTCTGCTCTAATCTTTATAATTTCCTCCCATCTTTGGGCTTTTGATTTCGTTTGCTCTTCCATTTCTAGTTGGTTTAGATGTTGCGTTAGAGTATTTATTTGTTCCCGTTCTGTCTTCTTAATATATGAGTTCATGGCTATAAATTTCCCTCTAAGAACTGCTTTCATTGCATCCCATAAATTCTGGTAAGTTGTGTTTGAATTTTCATTAAATTGTAGATATTGTTTGATTTCTTGTTTAATTTCATCTGTAACCCACTGGTTGCTGAGAAGGGTGTTGTTTAATTTCCATGTATTTCTGGGGTTCTTGTGGTTTCTTTTGTCATTCATTTCTAATTTCATTGCACTGTGGTCAGATAGTATGCATGGTGTAATTTCTGTTTTCTTGCATATACTTAAGCAAGACCTATGGACTAATACGTGGTCTATTTCAGAAAATGTCCCATGTGCAGCTGAAAAAAATGTGTATTCTGAAGTGGTTGGGTGGAACACTCTGCGTATGTCCACTAAATCCAGTTGTTCCAGGTTCTGGTTCAGTTCTGCTACTTCTTTGCTAGTTTTTTGTCTGCTTGACCTATCTTTTTGGGTTATAGGAATGTTAAGATCTCCTGTTAATATTATGGTATTGGATATGAGATTTTTCATGTCCATTAAAGTTTGTCTTATATAACTTGGTGCTCTCATGTTGGGTGCATACATATTTATGAGTGTTACCTCTTCATCTTGAATTTTTCCCCTAACCATTATATAGTGGCCTTCTTTATTTCATTTGACCAATCTTTGTTTGAAATTTAGAGTGTCTGAAAACAAGATTGCTACCCCTGCTTTTTTCTGAGGTTCTGGAACATGTAGTATTGTTTTCAATCCTTTAACTTTTAGCCTATGAGTTTTTTTATGAGTTAAGTGTGTTTCTTGTATACAGCATATGGTTGGGTTTTGCTTCCTTATCCACTCTGCCAGTCTATTTCTTTTAGTTAGAGAATTGAGCCCATTTACATTGATGGTTATAATTGAAATGTATTGACTTATGATTGTCATGAGTTTTACTCACTACTGTTTCCCCTTTTTCTCCTGTGTTGAATTGGTTGCCCTATTTGGTGGGTTCTTTCTGTTCTCATTTGTTGAGTTTGAGTCTTTTTGGTCCCTCTCTAATTTTTTTTAGTATACTTGGTAGGGTTGTCTTTGACGTCATGAAATTCTTTAGTTGTTCCTTGTCATGGAAGTATTTTGTTTTTCCCTCATACTTGAAGGAGAGTTTTCCCGGGTATAGCAGTCTGGGCTGGAATTTATTTTCCTGGAAGACTTGAAGCACTCTGCTCCATACTCTTCTTGACTTCATGGTTTGTGAAGAGAAATCTGCTGTTATTCTGATGGGTTTTCCTTTAAATGTGATTTGTTTCTTTTCTCTAGCAGCTGTTAGTATATTATTCTTCTGCTGAATTTCTGGAATCTTGACTATTATATGTCTGGGTGTGTTTTTATTCTGGTTGATTTTACTTGGAGGTCTATATGCTTCAGTTATCTGAATGTCCGATTGTTTTCTCATATTTGGGAAGTTTTCTGCTATTACTTCTCCCCATATTCTTTTTATATCATTTGTGTTGACTCATTGTTTCTCATTGATTCCTATTAATCTCACGTTGTTCAGTTTTGCGTTATCTTGCAGATGTGGAATTTTTTTTTTCCTTCATCCTGGTTGTTTTTAAGAGATCCTTTCTTACCTTTTCACTAGCTGTGACTGTGTCTTCAAGATCTGAGACTCTATCTTCACTTTGTTCATATGGTTTTGCCAGTTTGTGATTGAGATTTTATGTTCTTGTATATCTCTTTGAAACTGTTTCATGTGATCTATTTCTTTCCTATATTGCTCAATCAGAGAATCAATCATTTTTCTATTCTCCTCTAATTTTTTATCAATGTCTTTTTTAGTAGTACTGAAGTCTCTCATTATAGTTATCCTTTCTCTCTCTAGTTCAGAGATTATTTCTGCTCTGTTCTCCTCTCTACCTTTCTGTAGTTGTTCCCCTACTTTAGATACTATTAATTTAGACATGTGTTTTTTAACTTCAGAAGTTATTTCTGTTCTGGTTTCCTCTATAAGTTTCTGCAGTGTTTTTCCATTTCAGAGTCTATTACTTCATGTATTTCTTTTTTTACTTCAGATGTTATCTCTGATCTGAGTTGCTCTATATGTTTCTGCACTTGTCTGTCTACCTCAGAAACTATTGATTTAGAGATTTCATCTGCATGATTCCCATTTTCTTGTATGGTACTGTCTCCTGTATCTGTTACAGGTGGGCTTGGGACCTCAGATTGCATTTTGCTCCTTGTCTGTATCATTCTGTGTAGCAGTGACCTTTGGTGCAGGACTGTGTTGCCACAGGTTAGTCGTTCAGTCCAGGGTGCTGGGTCAGCTGAGCTGCTTCTAGGCCAGAGGAGGGAGGTCTCACTCACCTGGTGAGCCTGGTTGCTGGACAGGCTATGCTTGAGTCAGGCTAGAGGTCTGACTCACATGGTGGACCTGGTGCTGGATAGGCTGGGCTTGATGTGGCTGGAGGAGGTCTGACTCTTGCAGCAGGCTTAACTTCTGGATAGGGTGGGCCAGAGGAGGTCTCACATGGCTGGCCTGGTGCTGGATAGGCTGCGCTTGTGGCAGGCTGGAGGTCTGACTCACATGGCGGGCATAGCTGCTGGATAGGCTGAGCTTGCAGTGGGCCGGAGGAGGTCTCACGTGGTAGGCCTGGTGCTGGATAGGCTGCGCTTGTGGTGGGCCGGAGGAGGTCTCACACGGCAGGCCAGAGGAGGTCTTATGTGGCAGGCCTGGAGCTGGATCCCCTTTTCTGCTTTAACAGAATATCTTAATATAAAGAAAACCCTAGGAAGAATATAAGCTCAAAAAAAGGCAGTCTTCTGAATACACAGATTTAAAAATATACATAGATATTTATACATGGCCCTTTAACTTGTGGCCTGGAGGGTGATGTAGCTAAACTAATGGACACCTGAAGAAACCTGGGGGAGCTAATACAAAAGGGAGGATTATCAGTAGTGGGTGGTGAGTGGCAGGCTCATGCTCCTGACTTGATTTAGCATCAGTCTGCTGAAGGTCAAAAGTCTTTGTCTTTTACACAAATAACCAAAGTCTGAAACCATACTCAATATCACCCATCATTCAGGAAATGCAATGAAAAACAACGCTGCCCTCTCTCCTTTGTTAGGAAGTTATAGTCACAACAACAGTAAATAGAAGAATGAGTGTTGGTGAGGAGGTGGGGGAATTGGAAGCCATGTATATTACTTGTGGGAAAATTAAAGGGGAGAAAGACACTGAGGGAAACAGCTTAGCATGTCCTAATATGTCAGAGTTATTGTATGAACCAGCTATGTTATTGATATCATCATATTACAAATTCAATCTTCAGGTTTACGCTCTCATGGTTGCAAGATGGTTCTCATTTACATGTCTTGTCTTTAACACTGAGCTCATAAAATCCCATGTTGGGCTCTAAGTTTGACCCCTCTGAAGTCACATTCATAAACTTACTCACTGGCCAGCAAACTGTCACTCTGTGTCAGCTTGGGAGTATCTGGAGGAACTTCTTGTCACTTGGGCATGGTAGGGTGTAGGGAGTGTCCAGTTTACCTCACAGGCCTAGGGGACATAGTTACCCACTGTCAGCTTCTTGAGTTAAGCCCATACCATTGTCCCCACCCTTCTCAAGCAACCTTTCTCCTCCTTCCCAAGTCCTGTTTTGAGCCCTATGGTATCTTTTCCTGCTTTGCATCTGTGTTGCCTGGTTTGGGACAAGGAACTGAGTTCCCACTTAGTATATGGCTCTGCTCCTTTTCATAACATGGGATGTCCAGGGCTGTTGATGAGGGGAACACGTTCCTCGGGCCTGGCACACCTCCTCCCTGGGACCAGGGCTTTCCTAGGGGACATGTATCCTGGACTTCTGTTGTAAATGTTGACTATTGTCCTGCCCGGGATGAAGGTGCTCATTCTTTGCATGTCTGCACACACATGGTCGTTACTCCTTTGAGAAGAGAAAAACTGCCCTAAGGTATTCACAGAGTCTGCCTACATATGAGAATCTAGTGTCATATAACACATTCTGCTTCATCTGGTACTTCTAACCACAAAATGCTCAGCATTTCTCAAGCTGAGCAGTGAGAAAACTCTGCATTAAACTCACCTGGAAACGTGCTCATTAGCAGATGGGAAAGAGACTGAGATTCAGGGCTATTTCTGATTGCATCAGCTTGAGCATCAGGATCAGGCCTGGATCTCATTTATTCCACTGCCCATATTGTTCATGTTGCATAACAAATTAGCCCAAAACACAGTGGTCCAGACTACCTTTATTATCTCAGTTTCTGTATTTCAGATCATGAAGTAACTTAGCTGGATCCTGTGGCACAGGGTCCCACAAGCTGTGACCAAGATCTGAGCCTGGGCCAATCATTTCTAATCTCCTGATCTCTTTAGTGCACCTATGGCTTCACTCCTATAGATATAGGCTCGCCTGGTGCTCTTTCTAGACATTGGCAGGAGCCAGCTGCTCCCTGGTGGTGGCCAGTGACCAGGTGTGTTCTTGCCACGTAGGTCTCTCTGTAGAGTAGCTTACAACCTGGCAGCGGTCTTCTCAGAGCTACTAAGCTGGTTGGGGAGGAAAGAAAGGCAAAGAGGGGGCGGGGAGAGAGAGAGAGAGAGAAAGAGAGAGAGAGAGAGAAGGCAAGTTATGATGTCCCACCCATTTGCAAGTGAGAAAGCCACTCTAGGGGACAAAGTCCAAGCTGTAGGGGTCATTGGAAGCCATGTTAGATCTGCTCAGCATCACTGCTAACACAACCACAAAGCTTTTTTTTTTTTTTTGCATGGGCTATTTCGTCTACAAGGAGCTCTGATTATCCCTTTGATTCAGGGGGAGGCCAGAAGGCCTGGAAATGGGTTGGCTGGTGTCTGAGCAGTTTTTCTCCATTTCCTTGTGACGACCTGTTATGCTTTAGCTCTAGATTGTCTTCCACTAGTCTGATGTATTCAGAGCTGGGGCTTTCTGGGAGGTGATGGGCTCATGGAATTTAATCTTCAGGGGATTAATAAGTTCCCATTTGAAAGTGCTACCAGGAGGTGGGACATGGGTGAAGGAGTTGGGTCACTAGAGGGTACCTCTGGAGGTCTCTCTCTGTCTCTGTCTCTATCTCTATCTCTATCTCTCTGTTTTCTGGCTAGAACAGGATGAGCAGCTCTTCTCTACCATGTCTTTCTGCCTTTTGGCCAGCTGACCATGGACTGAGCCTCTGAAACCATGAGTCAAATAAAGATCTCTTCCTTTAAAATGTGTTTAAGGTGTTTTGTTGCT
This sequence comes from Capromys pilorides, assembly GCA_004027915.1. Classification (NCBI taxonomy): domain Eukaryota; kingdom Metazoa; phylum Chordata; class Mammalia; order Rodentia; family Capromyidae; genus Capromys; species Capromys pilorides. The sequence continues at coordinate 13,047 of PVKN010013584.1, read as the reverse complement.
ATGATGAAAACGTTGATGAATACAATATGCTACCTTTCTCATTAGTGTCAGTGTTAGTGCTTTAAAACATAGGCAGCAAAGCTGCACACAGGCTTGAATGGCTGGGCTTTCTCCTTGGGGTCTGAAGAAGGCAAGATCTATGGTCCTCACCTCTGTCTTTCGTCTCCAGGGTGTAACGCGCTCCTGATGTTTTGGCCTTGCGGTGTGGTTTGTTTACATGGCTGGGCAAAGAAGATGACTTAGCTTGTCCAGGCTCTTGTTCCATGTGTAGTCCAGACAGGGCTGATTTCAAAGTGAATCATCGCTCAGCATGAAGCACGACCAATATCATGAGCAAAAGTCCATTCAGTATGGAGAGTCCATCTTCCCTACTGCCGCACCCTGGCTTTATACATGGGAGTCCTCACCCGAGTACCCTTCCAGCCTGCCTACCAGCCTTTCAGATTCCACTTTATGAATCCTCCTGACTGTTCCTGTCTGCACAGCTTTTCTTTTATCCTGCAACATTTTATTTTATTTTAGTTTTTCATTTTACGTATTTTGTACATGGTCTCACTCTGCAGCTTATACTTCTAGTGATCCTCCTGCTTTCAGCCTCCCACCACTGGGATTACAGGCATCCACCACCATGCCTGGACACAGTTGCTGGCTCAGTGTGCCCTATGGCAGGGCCAGCGTGGTATGTGGGACCAGGGACTAAAATCCTTCTCCCTGGGCTTGCTAAAGCAGGCACTTAGTCTGTTGAACTCACTGGTCTTTATCCTGTAAAATTTTAGAGCAGAAAATGCCTGTCATACACTGTAGCCCCTGGTTACATCCTCACTGGTGGGTTTGTTTATTTTCCTTGTATGGTCCTCATTGTTCCCCACCACCCAGCAAGATTTAAGATCTCAGGTAAGAGCTGCCTTCTGATTGTTTCAGATATACCGTGCTACCCAGCTCTGGGTGGGGCTGCTAGGTATTTGAGGGCAGAGACCAGGCTGGGCTTCTGTTTAGAGCCTCCTTCATCTCCCTCCAATCCCCTCTTACCTGGCTGTGGTAACTTTTCCCTAAATAACCAGGAATCTGATGTCTGTGCTACAGCGTTTGCATGAATGGAACCCATCAGAGTGGAGCATGCTGGGAGGGAGTGCGACTCTCTTCCCACTGGCAGTCATGGTGCAGACAGGGCTGCCCTCACGCCTTCCTCTGCTCTTTTCACTGCTCTTGCCCTTTACATGCAGGGCCCTCGGATCTCCGGGGGTGCCGCCTAGCTTGGGGAACGGGAATCTGGATCTTATTTCTGGCCAAACAGTCCCATTTATTCACCCTCCATTCCTGCCTTTTGGAAAGGCAGCTGTTTTTCTGCTGTGCTGCAAAGAGGAACAAAATACATGCGAGAACAGGAAGGAGGAGGCTGGGGATCACAGGGCATAGTCTGGGGTGGACAAAGGCACTCGGGGTGGGTGTGGGGTGCTCCGAGGGGCTGCTGAAGACAGAGGTGCCTAAGGTGCTAGGATCAATCTGTGGATTCTGCACTCCCCTCTGTGGTGCCAAGGTACAAAAACAAAGCCTAGCATGGCCTGGTGCCTCAACCTGGAGCAGGAGAATACATGGCCCTTTTGGCAGAACCCAGGTGCCTGCTGAATTCTGGGGATCCTGTGGCTGCCACTGACTTGGGGGGTGAGGTCGGGGAACAGTATTCTTCACATTCTGGAGTCAGTACTCCTACCCAGCAAGCACCAAATCTAAAGTGTTCCCAAGGTTTTAGGGTAGTGGACGCTGAAGGTGCAGACAGACATAGGTTGTTACTCTAGGTGAGTACTTTGAGTCTAAGGTAAAACAGACTGGGCAATGCCAAAGGCTTAGGTTCTCTGTCACGGAGCTCAGAGCAGGGAACATCAAGCAGGAGGCACAGGAAATCTGTGAAAGCCTGGAGTCAGGACAGACACATAGGCATTCGTTACCTGGAGAAGAAACTTTCTGATAAAGGAAACAGCATGTGTAGAGGCTGGGAGGAGTAAAATCACACAGCGTGTTCAGGGGTGCAGCATGAGTTTGTTCCTTATGTCTGGTGGGGGTTGGTTGGGCAGGAATGGGCAGGAATGAGACAACTGGGCTTATATTTTAGAGTGACCATGAGACTGTGGAAAGTGGGTTGGAAGAGGCCCAGCAGTTGTGGCTCTGGTGGGAAAGGCTCTGTGGCTGTCCTGGTAAGGGATCACAGAGACAAGAGGCTGGGAAGGAGCTGGGGTGGGGGGAAGGGCCTGGAATTCCTGCTGAGTGTGGTGTGTGTGGGTTGTGCATGTGGATGTTAGTGGCGCAGGTATGTACATATGTGTGTGCATATATGCAAGAGTGCATGTGCCTATGCATGTGCATGTGGTTGAGTGTGTGTGTGCATGTCTGTCTGTGTGTGTGTGTGTGCTCCTATATGACCATGTGGGGAGACAGAGAGGCATGCTCCCTAAATTTAGGGCTGTACTCTTCATTTTAGCTGGGAGTAAACTAAAATGCAGACACTCTCCTTTTTCCGTTCAGTGCATATGTAAGCACTGCTCATTTGGAAGGCAGAATTTAAATATTTTGCTACTCTTCATTTTTATTGAAACATTATTGAGGAGTTATTGTACTTCCCTACTTTACAGGTGAAGAAATGGGCTCAGAGGAATACAAATCCTGACAAGATTTAATTGAGCGTTGTATTTCTTTATGGCAAACATCAGCTGAGCCATTTTAAGATGATGGGTTTCTCACCTTTGAATATCTCAAATTGTCTTTTTTTGAAACACAAAAAGAGTAGTCTAGATGCCTTTTATGACTTCAAAAAAATAGGTAAGAAGGAATGAGGGGATAGGAATGACGTCTCAAAACCAGAAGGGCACACGATGCAGAGCCTGCAAGCACGCTGTCCTCTTTAAGGCAATGTTTTCTAAGGTTAAATGGGCTAGTGAAAAATACCACAGGGTTTTCATTTGCTGCAGCATTTAATTCTGTTTTAATATTAAGCCTTTAAGTATGATACATATATTGTTAGAGTCAAAGGAGGGATGCTTGTAAAATATTCTATAAACTAACACATATAAATTTTAATGTTTGTGTAGGTCACTTGGGGTTCTTATTGAAATGTAGACTGATCTGGAAGGTCGGGACTGGGATCTAGGATTGTGCATTTCTCTAAGAAGCTCCCAGGGTGTCTTATAGAGTTTGGATTGTTCTTTGAGTAGCATGACTATACAGGAAATAAAATCAAAGACACCTGCAGTTAGTGAAGAATGGAAGAGATGTTTTTTTTTACACACTGCATTTGAGGCACTCAGATTTTACCTGGTAGAAACTGTGTGGTGATGACCAGGGGGTACACTGTAGGAAAAAGGTCAGTGAGAGGTCAGCAAGAGGTTAAAGTTCAAGATGCAGACCCCACTTATCATCCCTGTGTCAGCTACTTGTCACTGGAAGAAAGTACCCAATTGCAACCACCAGAAGGGAGGCTTATCTTTTTTTTTTTTTTCTTTCTTGTATTTTAGGGAAGGGTCTACAGGGTGTTCAGGGTCTCACTACTAGATCAGACTTGTAATGATCCACCTGTTTACAGCCTCCCAAGAGCTGGGATTACAGGAGCACACACCACACTCAGTCTCAATTGCCATCTCAGCATGCCCTGGGGGCAGGGCCGGCACCACAGGCCCGGGATCAAACCCCCGGCCCCTGTGCTGCTTGCAGGCACTTTAATCTGCTGAGCTATTTGGCCAGCCCAGGGAGGTTTATCTTGACTTATGGTTTTCTACCTTGGCTGGCTCCAAGGTAGAAACACATGGTGGACAGGAATGGCAGAAGACAACTTTTAGCCCATGGCATCAGACAACTGGAGAGGAGAGAGAGGATTTGGGGACAAAAATACAGCCTTTCAGGTCACTATCTTAGTGACCCTCATCCTTTCTGACCAGATTTTACCTCCTAACACAACATTAACACATGACTCAATCACCTTACAAAACTGTACTTCTGAACACATGAAACTTTGGGGGAATATTTTAGATCTAAAGTGTAGCATTCTGCCCCTGACCCCCAAAAGACTCATGTCCATCTCATTATGCAAAATGCATTTAGGCCACCTGTAAAAGTTACCAAAATCTTAACAGTTTCAGCACTGTTAGAAAGTCCAAGGCCAAAGTTTCTTCTGAGACTCAAGGCAAACTCCTAGCTGTAAGCCCCTGCAAAAATCAAAGGAAAATTAAATACTTCCAACACACACTGGATCAGGGTTAACATCGCCATTCTAAAAGGGAGGATTTGGAAGATAGAAAGAAATCTGGTCAAAGAAATACCAAAATGAAGCAGGAAAAGTGGTAAAGCCTGTTGCTCCATGTCCAGGACTGAGGGCAGATTCTAGTCTTGCCAGTTGCAGCCTACACTCTCTCTCTCTCTCTCTCTCTCTCTCTCTCTCTCTCTCTCTCTCTCTCTCTCTCTGTCTCTCTCTCTCTGTTTTACTCTCTCTCTTGCACTGCCTTCGCTCATTGCCTATGGCTTTCCTCCACAGATGTTGCACATTCTTGGCATTTCCAACTTCCTGACCTCTTTAGTGCATCGACGGCTTTGCCCTTACAGCTCCACACACCACCCCCTCAGGGGCACATTGCTTGACTTCCCAGTCCTTCCTCTGAAATCTGAGTGGAAGCCTCCATGACCCAATAGCTTTTCATTCTGCATGTTTAAAAACCAGCACAGTGTAGATCATACCAAGGCCTGCCACCAGTTTGAACAATGGGCACCTTTTGTTCATGGCTGCAGAGGCTTCTGAGTGCCTAGATGGCTGAATATGGTGGAACCAATTCTGCGCAAACACTTCCCTATGCAACCGTTCAGCAAGGGGGTCAGGTGCTCTCTTTTCAAACCAAGGATTTATATTTTTGTGCCAGTGAGCCTGTAATGGGTCAAGTCTGGCCAGTTTATGAGATGCTTCCTTTCAAGCCTTCTTTTTATTGTGTTGATGTAGAGTACTTGGTTTCTTTCTTTTTTTTTCTTTTTTTCTTTTTTTTTTTTTTTTGTCTTTTTGAGACAGAGTCTCGCTATGCAGTTCAGGCTGGCCTTGAGTTCACTTGTGTAGCCCAGGCTGGTCTTGAACTTACACAATCCTCCTGCCTCAGCCTCCCAAGTGCTGGGATTACAGGCGTGAGCCACCATGCCCAGCTTTGGCTTCTTTTTAATGCTAAACTTTTCAACAATCATGCTGTTCATGGCCTCAACTTTGCAGGAACTTTCTGGTGAAACTGCAAACTTTTCATATTTTCTTTTTGCTTCTGCTGTCCACTGTAGATCTGGCTAAGAGCAGACAGCAGCACCTATGCCACAGTTGATGCTATGCTGCCTTGAATTTTTTTCCACCAGGTTAATAGTCTACCATCTTTAAATTTAACCTTACACAAAGTCTTAGGATAAGCCTAAACCAAGTCTAAGCCTACACCCATTCTTTTCCAGAATATGTCAGACGTGGTCTTTAGTCCAGTTTCTAATAGAGTCCTCATTCTCAATTGAAATTTCCTGAGTCTGACTTTCATTGTTTGCCTCCCTTGCAGCATTCTGGTTGTCTGAGTTTCAGCCAGAATCACCTATCAAGCTCTGCTTATAGCAGCCTAGAATTTCTTTATCACACTTTTTCAGACTGTTAAAAACTTTATGCAAACCAGTTTCAAAGGACTCTGAGCATCATGGTCATGTACATTCAAAGCAACAATCCCTCTCTCAGTAGCAATATCTGTGTTAGCTACTTTCCTATTGCTGGCTTGAAGGAGAAGAAATTTGTTTTGGATCATCGTTTTCAGAGGGTTCAGTCCATTAGGTCTAAAGCAGAAATGGCATAGTGAAAGGCTATGTTGGAATATTGCTGTTTATCCTATAGTGGCCAGGAAACAAAGAGAAGAAGAAGGATCCAGGGACAAGAATAGTCATGCCCCTGTGACTCTTCCTCGTCTGACCATGCCACTTCTTAACAGCAATACAAAAAACCAGGAACAAATTCATCAATGGATTAATCCATCGATGAATGGATAGCATAGCATAGCACTCTCACGATCTAGTCTCTTTCTAAAAGCCCCACCACTGAGAGGTAGACTGTCAGAGGGCATCTCTCTCTCTCTCTGACTCTCTTCCTGATCTTCGCTTCTTAGCTGTCATTACTTAAACACCTTTCTTCCACCAGGCCTTTCAGCCATCATCTCTGCCTTGAAGTCAGCTGGCCATAGATCAAACGTTCTAAAACTATGAGCCCAAATACACTTTTTCTTTTTTAAAATTATGCATGTTCACTATTTGGTCACAGTGACAGAAAGTAGGTAACAGAGAAGTGGAGTCATTGCTGTAACTATCCCTGACCAAGTGGCCCGGAAGCCTTTGGAAATGGTTTATGAAAAGAGTGTAGAGAGTTTTCAAGAATTGCTCTGGAGAAAGCCTAGAATGCTGTGAGCTGAGATTGATGGGCAACTCTAGTACGAGTTTATTGAGATCAGAATTCTGATATAAATGTGGACAGTGAAGAGTGTTAATGAGGTTTAGATGGGAATGAGGACACTACTTGGCATTTGACTAGAGGCCATGCATGTTGTATATTGGCAAGGAATTCATCTACTGTTATTCATGTTTTATCTTGAGGTTGAGGTTGAATTTAAAGACGGTGCACTAATAAATCTGGTGGAGAAAGTTTCAAGTCAGTGCAACCTTCAGGCTGTGGTGTGGGTATTGCTGTCTGCCTGTAGCCAGATTTATAGGAAGAGCTGGGAGTGAAGAGCAGAGCAGAAAGATTTCAAAGACTTAGAGTTTGCATAGAAAAGAACTGTGTGTAAGGCTGAGGCCAAAGAGTGTGTGGTTGCTAAAGAGACTAGTATCATTAAAAAGAAGTCAAGTGTTTTATACTGAAAATAGTAAAGATGACACAAGAACATGTCAGGAATTGGTCAGACCCCACACATCACAGGCTCAAGGGTATAAAAGTAAAGGTGCTTGACAGACTTTGTTTTGAGAAAAGAGTTTCCTTGGTTACTCATGGTCAAAAGTTTTCGCTGTGCATAGGCATCCAGGTGCTTAGAAGCTGCTGCAGCCAAGATCAGAGAGGGACTAGTGGCAGCGGACCTTTGCATTGTCCATATGATGCTGGCTTTCCACAGTGCAAGATTTACGTGGTGATGGAGGCCTCCACTTGGATGCCAAAGGGAAGACTTTGCAGCCTCCAGGACTATGAACAATATATTTCTATTGTTCATGAACGCCTCATCTAAGAAATTTATTTTTCTCTCATAGCTCAGATGGACAAAGACATCAAAACTGATGGTCCTAATTCTCTTGCTATGTGACTGTCTTCCATATATTTTCTCCTCTCTCATTTTTCTTCTCTGCTGGCATTCAATAGTTAATGCATTATTGTTGGGAGGTGTTTTGCTTCTGTGAGGCAACTACTTATCCTTTAGGATTTCTCTTTCATCTGTCTCTCTCTACCCCATGTTTGAGTGCAAGGTGAAGCCTGAGTCCTCCTATGGTTTGTGTGCTCTCTACACTGACCTTAGGTTGAAGATGCAGCTCCTTTTTTCAGAACTCTGGACTCCTGCACTTTGCACTTGGTTAAGTTCACCATAGCACAACTTTGTGTACAAACAAGTGTCCAAAGATCCACTTGTTGACAGATATTATGGATAATGTTAAAAAATTCTTTAAAAAACCCACACAAACTTCTGAGGAGAGTCCATTAGTGAGATTATTACCCTTGAAAGAATAAGTTCATTAGGCATCAAACTGATACAAATAAAATTGTTTCAGGAAATCCCTTTGGTTATTTATCATGGATACTGAAAGTTCCCTAATGGGTAATAAAATGTTAGATTTTTAATGTCTCCTCAAGGGCACTTCACCATAAGATAGAACTCCCTGAGAAAAAGGAAGTAGATTTTTCCTCATAATTCTTAGTCTCTTTATGATCACGAAAATATATTGACTACTGTGATATATGAACTCAGAAGCAAAGGAAGCAGAAACAGAACATGGGCATGCTAATTATCATGGCCTGCTCAGAGTGACCATACCTACAGGCAAAGAAACATAGATTGGGTTTCAAAGCCCAGAGAACAGGCTCCATTCCATTTTTACTCAGGAAAGAACTGGAAATTTGAAATTGAAAGGCTTTCTTTGACTCTACACCTAAAATTTTAGGCCAATCTTTATCTTGCTGAGATCATGCTTTCCAAGATACAACATCTCTACACGGATAGCACATTTTGTTATCTTCACAATAAGGTATGGATGACACAGTAGCCACACTACCGTGCAGCAATTTCTGACTCAAGGAGGATTATTAAAGAACCTCTGAAGAGTAGAACTATTAAAATACCTTGGAGGGAAGATGTCAGTAAATCCAAAGGCCAAAAATTGTACCAAGGATATTTCTATGTACTTATCCATGGGCTGATTATTCTTAAATCTAGATGCATACTTGTGGTACCTCTTGGCTTTTCAACATTTAATGTTTATCTAGAAGATAATCAACACTTGATATGTTTGTAAGGGATATATCTCTGTCATGGACTGTAAAATATAAGCTATTTTTCAAGACTTTCCTTTTCTGAAATATTTTTTGATTTCTTCTTGACTTCATGTATTGATGCTATTTTTTATTTCTTACACAATTTTATGAGATATGTTTGGATACATAATAAATACATTCATCATGAGGAAATGGTACATATACATATTGTATCTTCATCCTTCTATTTCTTTCTCCTTTCTTCTTTTAGCAATCTTCTTGGCAAGAGACGCTTTTGAACCCTTGTTTTAGTTCGTGTTTAGTTGTAACCTTTCAGCATGCTGACCTATGAAGGTGTGTATTCACTCTATAATGAAGCAGCATCCTAATTCATTGCTATTTTTCTTAAAACAAAACAAATCTAGGGTGCTTTCTTCCCCCCACTCCAAAAATAACCAATAATAATAACAGCAACAGGAGCAACATTACCCCCTTTGAGTTGTTTCTCAAGGAAAGGATCCATTTCTGAACGTCCTCAGGTCTCACATGCTGTATTTTTTTTCTGAAAGACTTCTGACTTAATATCTCTCTAAGGACCTTGTAAGGATGATCTCACCCCCTGAAATTGGCAGGGCGGAAGCATTCCAATTCTGTTTCAGCACAATTACAGAAAGGTGGTTGTTAAGCAGAAGTCATCTACTTAATAATCAGACAAACCTAGTGCTCCCCAAAAAGATACTGGCCAAATTCTGGAGATGGCTTTTGTAGAGAGCCTGACCCCACAACCATCTTATCCTGGATTCTATGTGAGATTACAAGGTCTGGTTGGTTCTGAGGGTCTCTGTGAAGGAAAATGGGACTCTGGAGAGACAGACTAATGTGGAAACTTCCTACTACAAGCACATAGATAAAAGGAAACCAAATTGGTTCAGTTGTTGGAATTGAAAAAGGAAGGAATGGAAAAATATATTCGGAATCGGTGAGCAGGCGCCACAGCAGGCCTGGGGTGTGGGTGTGTCTGTCTGTGCTGTTATAGGACCTGTGCAGGAATGAGCTAAGGCCTTGGGTGAGTGCTATGTAGGAAACTAAACAAGAGAGCAAAAAAGTGGGGCAATTTCAGGGTTGAACGTTTAGTGAAAGAAGAATTAGGAAAACAAATCCAACCATTAAGTTAGGAAGAGGTCTAGATTTTTGGTGAAAAATAAATGTTTTGTGAGAAAATGAAATCCCAGATGTATACTTTGAGAGGTTTTTAAGACTGAGTTTATACCATTTATGAGTTATGGACATCCTAAATTAAAAAGTGCACATAAAGAGCAGACACAGGTTGAAAGTAAACCTGGCCACAAGAGATTACTATTGAAAAACTAAAGCCCATTTGAAGGTGAACTTCCAGTAATAAAATAAAAAATAGCTGGTAGAAGACGTCCACCACAGACAAGTGTTTTCTGACATACCGAACAGAAGGAGCAACAATTCCAAACAAATCATAAAGACCGATCTGAAAAAGATCACAACATATAAGAATGTTGAAATTGTTAAAAAGATGAAACAACAGCAACAATGTCAACAATAAAAACAAAGAATCCATGGTAAAAGACATATATTATAAAAAGAATGGAAGCAACACCAACAATAAAATATATTTTTATTCATCTCCAGACTTAAGAAACAAAAAAATACAATATATATACAAAACTAAAGGAAAGCCAAAAGGCAAAAGCCAATTGCCATAGAAGGGGGAAAAAACCCTCACAAAAACCCCACATATAAACCCTTTTTTTCAAAAGCAACAACTTAAGAAGACCCTTACAACAACAAATCCCCAAGCCCCCCACCCCCCAAAAAAAACCCAAAACAAAACAATGAAACTCTAAAGTATAAAAACTTCAAAGCCCAGACCTTAGAATGTAGAGGGCTCAGGACCAGGGATATAGCTCAGTGGCATAAGCGCCCTCCAAGCAAGCACAAGGTCCTGAGTTCAATCCCTAATACCAAAAAAAAAAAAGAATATAGGAGGCCCATATCTTGTCCTTGCATATTTCAATTCACTGAAGCTCAGTTTGGAGCTTGGAAAAAATATATCAGCAGACACTAGAATTATCATGAATAAAAAAAGATGCAGACACCATATCTTGTCTTTTTTTGGATGCAAATATAATATTTCTAATATGATATCATGATATTAGAACTAATAGAATACTAGATTAGTAGGATTTCTGAATAAGCAGCTCTATAAAATCAAAGGTAATTAGTGAGAGTCAATGAGGTATAATGAGTGGAATTAAGAGTTGTCAAAAGGTATATTTAAAATTCTTTAAAAAATTGTGCATATCCTTATACAGGTTAGAGAATTTGGGCACTCAACATGCCCAATGATCAGCCACCAACATGTAATGAAACAGTATCAGTTTTGCTTCTTCTAACCCAGTACTGCTACACAGATAGTGAGTCTGTTCTTTTGTTATACCTGTGAGCAATATTGAGACTGTTGTACCTGTAGAAGAAAAGAACTTTGGAAAGGAAAAAAAATGTTATCTGGGTTTATATGATGAACAACATGGGATATCTGTAAGAATCTGCAGGCACAATTATAGAAGTAACAACAAGAGGTTAGCAACATTACTAGAAACAAGATTAATATACAAAATCATCAGTAAGAAAATCTGGAAAATTCAGTTATGTATTCATAACAGCAGTAACAAAGAAACTCCATGAGATTTAGAAATATGTATGTGGGCTGGGAAGATAGCTCAGTGGTCTAAGCACCTGCCTGGCAAGCGCAAGGACCTGAGTTCAATCCTTGGTACTACATGCCCAAAACCAGGTGTACTGGTGCACACCTGTAATCCCAGTGCTGAGGAGACTAAGAGAGGAGGATCATTATGAGTCCAAACTGTGTAGTGAGATTCTGTGCCCAATATATAAATAAAAAAATAGAAATATGTATGTGACTTTTTCTTGTGTGTGTGAAACTGGAGATTGAGCCAGAACCTTCATATTGAAATAAATCCCTTTTTTTATTTTTTAAAATTTTGAGACAAAATTTTCTTTATTTTTATTTTTTATTTTTTGCAGTACCAGGGATCAAACTTGGGGCCTTGTGCTTATAAGTACCAGGTAGGCACTTATGGCACTGAGCTCTCTCTCAGGCCAAGCAAGATCTTTAAATACATGTATAAACTTACTAGGTGAATCCTACCCATTCTGTGCATATTATTAACACAGGCTAATTTAAAAACAAACAAACAGTGTTTCAAACTACACCAGAGCCAGAAGGAATTCTGGGAAACATAGTCCAGCCTAGCCAAGTGGACATACAAAATCATTTAGAAATATTACAACTAGACTATAGGCATCTTCATGCTTCAGCAAACATGAAGATTTAACTCTGTTCTACTGTAGTACTTTGCTACCCATTTTATAGATGAGGAAACAATCCCAGAGGGAAAGAGGGAGCTTGCAGAGTTACACAGGAAGGGGCTGGCTGGGGTTTCCGTCTCATTCCATCTCACTCCATCTCACTCTGAAGCCTGGGCTCTTCCCACTGGGCTCATCCTGGGCAAGTTGTAGAATGTCTGGTGGCATTTAAACAGACCTTACATGACCACAGTAATAAGTCATGTAATTAGGAAATCACTCCTGTTTTAATTATTATCATAATGAATGAAAATGTTTCCTGTAATACCAGCATTTTTAAAAAACAATACTCAGAAAATTAATTAAATATTAATTTAAGATTAAATATTTCAAAACAATTCAACTAAGAAAAACTTTTCATGATAGCAAAGAATTACTAAGACTAAAACATAACATAAATACTGAAATGGTAGATATATGACGAGCACTTCTTACAGTTTGGGGATAGGATATCGCACAAAGTTCTAATATGTTGTGGACATAGACAATGTCCATGATGCTTACTGGTAGCCAGATGTCACTTTGTGGGACTGAACTACTGCTATTTCCTCGATATCCACCCTGAAGACCCAAACAGGATCATAACCCATGCAGGAGAAGTCCATTTATAGAGTATGCTGATGGAAATATTTTGCTGCTGTATCAAAAGAATAATTGAAAGACTGCTTTTGCATACCCCTTTTTCTCCTGTGTTCAATTGTTTGCCCTATTTTGTGGGTTCTTTTCATTCTCATTCATGTAGCTGTGGCCATTTTGATCCCTCTCTAGAATACCTTTTAGTAGTCTGTGTAGGGTTGAGTTTGTCATCAAGAAATTCTTTAGTTGTTCTTTGTCATGGAAGCATTTCACTTCTCCATTAAACTTGAAAGAGAATTTTTCAGAGTGTATCAGTCTGGGTTGGAATTTGTTTTCTTGCAAGACTTGAAGTACTTTGCTCTATTCTCTTCTTGACTTGATGGTTTGTGAAGAGAAATCTGCCCTTATTGTGATGAGTTTTCCTTTCAATGTGATCTGCTTCTTTTCTCTAGCGGCTTTAGTATACTGTTCCTGTGTTGAATTTCTGGGATCTTGATTATTATATGTCTGGGTGTGGTTTTAGTTGGGTTGATGTTATTTGGAGTTTTATATGCTTCAGTTACTGA
>PVKN010013583.1:0-19816 GCA_004027915.1 Capromys pilorides | reverse complement strand
AAAAAAAAAAAAAAAGGTGAGGATTTAATTCTCACTATTGGATAAGGAAGAGAGTTTTACTCTCTCTACAAGTTAGGAAACTGAGTTTTTCCTGGTTCAGTGGTTGTCTAGGGTCACAGAGAGACCAGCTGACAAGCCCTCCTTGAGCCTGGATCTGCTTTATTCTGAGTCCCTTCTTTTCCTTTCACAGCACTGCAGGCTCACTCTCATGCTGAATGGTCACCTGCTTTTTGGTTTGAGAACTAGACACTAATAGTTTATTAATGAAATTAATAGCCTCTACCATTGCTCTGCCCTTCTTTCGGAGTTACACTGCCGTATGTATTATCATGTGTTATAGGCCCTGTCTCACCTGCTCTGGTCCTCAATTGATTTAGCAAATAATACTCACACTTGTTAGACTTGTTTAAACAGAAAAAGGAAACACTCTCAGTTACAATGCAAGGGAAGGCAGCAAGTGATTTCCACATTGCACACTGACCCCAGCATGTCAGCAGTAGCTGCCTGGAGTGCTGGGCAGACACTGCCAAAGAAACACCCCCAGCACTGCAGGCCCGAGCCCCACAGGGAGAAGTGATGACTGGCATGTTTAAGAGAAGGAAAAGTAGTGCCACACTTCTGGGACCTGGGGAGCTTCCAACGAGCAGAGGGCATGAAGTTGAGCACATGGCCCTGGCCTTGTCTGCCCCGGTTTCGGATATGCTTTTTGTCTACTCCTCTGTTCTTCATCAAGAATACACATATTTACAGAAGCTGAGTAAATGACTTGGGGAAACTAAAAGGCTTACACTAGTGTTTTTTTTTATTTCTTATCCATGGTTTAGGCCTCAGGTTTAGTAGCATTGCTTGGATCACTCACTGACTTTAAGCCATTGAGAACTGTGGCCAGAGAGAGTGAAAAGCTCTTCTATGGATCAGTCAACTACAAATAAATTATCAAAGAAACAAATGACTGGGGCTTGGGCAATAGCTCAGTGGTCTAAGCTCCTGCCTGGTAGGCACAAGCACCAAGGTTCAATCCCTGGTACTGGTACCACATGGCCTGCTGGCCTTAGAATCCCAGGGGAGACATGACAGCCACTGAAACTAGGCACAATGGTGTATGCCTGTAATTCCAGCACTGAGGAATTCCACTTTTAGTACAGCTGTGTAGGGAGACCCTGTACCAAACAGGATTAAAAAAAAAAATGATTATAGGAATAATGACTCTGCAAAGATTTACACATGCAGGGTACCTGTGATAGCTAACTGACTGTGTCAACTTGAGTGGGACATCTCCAACTACATTGGGTCAGTGCAGTTTTCAGTATGGCTGAGGGGACTTACTGAAGACTTGCTGGTACTAACTAGGTGTGATGCCAGTGACGGAGCTTGCCCTCTGAAAGGTACAGAATGGAAGCAAAGAAGGAAGGCTCAGCTCTTCCTCTGGGAGAAGCCGTCTTGCGCTCATCTTGAACACTGTCTCCAGCATCGAGTGCAGACACCCCCACCTCCCATGGCAGACTCTTTGGCTTCTCTGATGGCTGGCATGGATGTCACACTGAACTCCAGGCCTGCAACTGAACCTTTCATCTCTCCAGTGTGTGCAGGCCTTCTGCACTTTTCTACACCTGACTCAGTGAGCAGCCACTGTTAAGTCAACCCTATAAATTCTTATTTACTCATAAATCTCGCATTAACTCTGTTTCTTTCATGAGTAATGACTGATACAGCACCCTTGCACCTGATGGACTGCTGATATTAGCTCTGACCTCCACCTCAGTTCTCTGTGTGGTCCACAAGAACTGGTGAGATTTCTTGACCTGCTTGGCTACTCCTTCTCTTTCAGTCACTTCTGCTTCACACGTATCTCCTTCACTTGCTTTCGCCTAACTTAAGTTTACTGGAAGTGATTTTCTTAAAGCATTTCCAAAAAGGGGAAAAAATCTAAGCAATTCTTTGTGAAAGTTTGTAACAAACATTTTGGACCTGATAGCAATTAACAGCTCCTATTACCCAGGGTTTTGGTTTGCCAAAACTTCTTTAAAACCATGAGTACTGATGGTTTAGCATCATTAGACACCGAATTTGCACAGTGACATAGTAAAAGACACTGTCCTTTGTCTTGTCCTGAGTCCAAGACCACAGCTCGCTGACATTGCAAATTAAATTAATAAAGTTGTGAGTTTAAAAAAAGACAATAGGATCATGCTTTCTGGGATGTAAGATTGAGAGGGGCTGTATACTTTTTTGTTGTTTTGTGTAAGGTGTAGAGTTTTCCTATGTTTTCTTATTAAGAAGAAGCAACAGGAGAAAGAGGAGGAGGAGGAGGAAGAAACGGAGAGAGGAAGAGAGAAAGAGCAAAAGGGAGAAGAGAGAGAACACATGTGGATGAGAGGAAGTAATCACTGCATAAAATTTTGCCATGCCATTTGGTCACCACTAGCCACATGTGACTATAAATCACTTGAAGTGTGGTTACTGTAAATTGAGAAAGATTTTCTTTTCTTTTTTTTTTTTTTTTTTTTTAAGATTTTCTCTGATTGTAATATACACACTGAAATTTGAAGACTTAGGCAAGGAACAAAGCGTGTAAACTATGATATTACTATTTTTTCATATTCATTACACATTGAAAAGATCCTTTTTGGCTATATTTCATTAAATAAAATATATTATTAAAATTATCTAATAGTTCAGCAGATTAAAGCACCTGCAAGCAGGCACAGGGGCCAGGGGTTGGATCCCCCCGGTCTGCCATGCCAGCCCACCCCCAGGGCATGCTGAGACAGCAATTGAAACTGAGCGTGGTGGTACGCACCTGTGATCCCAGCTCTCAGGAGGCTGTAAACAGGAGGATCACTATGAGTTCAATCTAGTAGTGAGAACCTGAACACCCTAGAGACCCTTCCCTAAAACTCAAAAAGTAAAAAAATAAAAAATAGAAAAATAAAAATAATTAATTTCACCTATTTCTTTTTTTAATTTTTAAAATAACTACCAGAAATAAATTTCAAATTATCTACATAGCTAAAATTTGTGATGTACATAATATTTTTTAGACATTATAGGTTTAAGATTGCATCTATTTGAATTAGTTTCAATCAGAGACAGAAATAACCCATGACTATTACTATTACTATTACTGAAGGTAAATACTTCTTAACTCCTAACTCTGTAGATCAAAATTAGGCAGGTCTGTCAGAGGCATTCCACAGTCACTGGTGACTTGGGTTTCTTAATCTTTTGGCTCCAGGATCCTAAATGTGCTGCTTCATGATCCAAGGTCATTAGTTATTAAAGCCCTAATCGAATAACCACACTGCAGCCAACAAGAAGGAGAAAGAAACCCATAGAGAACACATCTTCTACTGTCTTCTCCTAACATTTTACCTAATAGGAAAAAGTCCACTTTGATTAGGCTATGGCACAACCCCAAGACTTGTATAAGCCTGGAGGGAAATTAACCAGTCATGGGGTCTGATTTTTCATTACATGTCCTCCCATAATTGCAAGAGAAGCTGAACATAATATTCTAGTTCTTCTCAATGAAGTACACAGCTAAAAATTTGGAGTTATTTTTACGATGACCATTTATTTTGGTTTGCTGAAAACTCTGTTTTATATATGTTGTACTGCCATAATTATTAGCACCATCCCCTTTCTTCTCTCTCAAGTGTTCTGGTGATAAATTATATGGTTGTCTGAGTTACTCTTCTCTCGTAACTGGGACAAACACCCAACACCCAAAATGAAGGAAGGAAAGGTTTATTCAGCTCACAGTTACTGGAGGTTTCAGTGTATACTCAGCTGTCTGCCCCAGGCTGGGTGTAGTTCTCACACCCATAATCCCAGTGGATCATAAGTTAATCACCAACTCTAGAAGTCAGTCTCATGACTGCATGAGACTTTAGGGGGGACAATTAGACACAAACCACAACAATGGTCTTACCTTTTATAGTACCAAAACTACCAGCAAGAGACAGACGATAGGATAGGTGATTTATTCTGGAAAGTCTGTGAGGAATCACCCTAAAAGTCCTTGGCAGATGAGCATATCTTCCTCTGCACCCCATGGTCATGCTGAAGCTATGCCACTAGTGCTGTTGGTAAGCTGCACATTAAAGGACAAATAGAAAGAGCTTTTCATTATTTTTTTATTTATTCACTTAAACCTTTATTTTATGATTCCATATGCCAAGCACTGTGCATTTAGGACATTTTGGTAAAGTAAAACTCAGAACTATTAAACCTACATTTCCCATCACAATGGAAAAGTAAGACTGAATTATCTGGAGGCTCTGGATGTCCAGGCTATTGTTGCTCCTCCTGAACACTTCTCAAAGTCTATTTCTCACTTCTCCAATTTCAGAGAAATCATGTCCATTGTCTCCCAAGACATCTTTAATATGTCACTAGTTCTTTAAGGATGTTCAGTAATCAAACAGTAGTTGGTAACTCAATGCAGCTCCAAGAAGCTCTTAGAATCACAATAGAAATCTCGATGTGCCCCTTCTCATATAAGCCGGTTTAGCAATAACACCCATTAATGTGTTTTTGGTTTATTTATTTGTTTTAATGTATTTGGTACAGGGTTTACAGGGTCTCACTACACAGATCCGATTCCTAGTGATCCTCCCAAGCAATGAGATTACAGGTAAGTGTCACCACGCCCAGTCTCAATCGTGTCTCAGCGTGCCCTGGTGGTGGGGCCAGCAGGGCATGAAGTGGATAGAACCCGTCCCTGAGTCTGCCTAAGCAGGTGCTTTAATCTGCTGAGCTATCTGGCCTGCTTGCCCATTGATGTTTAATGCAACAACCATTGGAATAGCTCCCTAGTCACAGATATGTAGGGACAGCATGAGAGCCTCTGTCTGTGGCTGTCCCCACTACATGCTGCCTCCTGATACCCACATGTGTTCTCTGGTTTTATCTCTGTGGCATCTACCTAATCTTTTCCAGCCTTTATCTGATTTCTAGAACTACTAATGAACATCTCTACTTGAGTTAAAAAAAATCTCACACTTCATCTAAAATTGATTTTTTTTTTCTGTACAAAATCAAAATCAAGTCACCTTTCATGTATGGCTCTTTAGATATTTTGTGGCTTTTCTAGGAGATTCTGAATGGTATATTAACAAGATTCTTAAATGATGTGTACATAAAATAGGGGAAGCACTTGATTTAGGGCAGTGATGAACCAAAGAAATATAATCTGAGCCATGTAAATGGCTTCTAATAACTATGTTTTTAAAAACGTAAAAGATAAAAATGATTTAGCAGGGCATTTTTAGCCCAATCAGAATATTACCAATATGTAGTTACATTAAGGTATTTTACAGCATACTTTTCACTAAATCTTTAAAATTTCTTGTGGGGCGGGAAAGATAGATCAGTGGTCTAAGCACCTGCCTGGCAAATACAAATACCCAAATATGATCCCCAGTACTGCATGCCACGCTGGCCCCAGGCACACTGTGCTGGTCCCAAAACTGGGCTTGGAAGCATACACCGGCAGTCCCAGTGCTGGGGAGGCTGAGACAGGAGAATCATGATGAGTCTGAGCTGCATTGCGAGACCTTGTATTTAGTAAACAAATAAAATAAAATTCCATGTGTATTTTATGCTTAAAACACATCTGAAATTAGTCACATTTTTAGTGTTTCATAGTTACATGCAGCCGGGGGCTGTCGATGGGTTGGACAGAGGTGATACACAAGCCTCTAACCTTCCCATCTATAACACCAAATATAGCTTTTCACAGCAAAGATTTCAGCTATAGTCAGAAGGAGCCAACACATTTCAGAAGCCAGAAGAATTGTAAAAGTTTTCACTGTGAATAAATAACAAATGTTAGAGGTAACAGATAAATTCAGCCTGATTTAAATATTGCCTCTGTGTGTGTGTGTGTGTGTGTGTGTGTGTGTGTGTGTGTGTGTGTGTAAGAGAGAAAGCCAGGGAAACAGGGAGGACTATTACTTCATCAATATATACAAATTATTATGTTGCTAGATATCAGTTGAAAATCAATTTAGCTCAAAGATAGTTTCATCAACTAATCAATTCAAAATTCAGCTTACATTGCTAAGCCTGCAACTTCAGTTTTCATTGCAACTTACCATATCCTCCCCCTGACCGCTCCTATTCTAGTGTCTAGTTTCCTTCATATCCAGTCTGGTTGCATTTCTGTCTGCCACATGTTTCCTAATATGGTCCCAGAGTACAATGTTGGCTGTTGCTCTACATTTTACAGACTAAGATTACATATTTTCACCTATTGGGATGGCAAAGATGGTTCTAGAAGGTTAGAGGTGAAGTGCCATTAGGATTATCAAACATGATGCCTTTCCAATATGAAAAAAAAAAAAAAAACCATAGACTTCAGAAAGGTGATATAGAAAAGTGAATTCTCAAGCCATTGCAGTACATTGAGCTCTATAGAGACAGTGCCAGTGCAAGTGAGAACCAGACAGACACTGGGCAACTCTTAGGAAAACTTCCTTTCTGAGGAAAACAATCAAACATGGGCAAAGGAGATCCTAAGAAGCCGAAAGACAAAATGTCATGATATGCATTCTTTGCGCAAACTTGCCAAGAGGAGCACAGGAAGCAGCAGCCAGATGCTTCCATAAACTTCTCAGAGTTTTCTAAGAAGTGCTCAGAGAGGTGGAAGACCATGTCTGCTAAAGAAAGAGGAAATTTTGAAGAATGGCAAAAGTGGACAAGCTCATTATGAAAGAGAAATAAAAACTTATATTCCTCCTAAAAGAGAAACAAAAAAGAAGTTCAAGGATCCCAATGTGCCCAAGAGGCCTCCTTCAGCCTTCTTCTTAATCTATTCTGAGTATCGCCCAAAAATCAAAGGAGAACGTCCCGTCCTCTTCATTGGTGATGTTGCAAAGAAACCTGAAGAAATGTGGAATACCACTGCAGCACATGACAAGCAGCCATATGAGAAGAAGGCTGCTAAGCTGAAGGAAAAGTATGAAAAGGACATTGCTGCCTACTGGGCTAAAGGAAAACCTGATGCAGCAAAAAAGGGAGCCAGAGTCATCAAGGCTGAAAATAGCAAGAAAAAGAAGAAAAAGGAGGAGGAGGAGGAGGAAGATGAGGATGAAGAGAAGAAAAAAATGAGGAGGATGAGGAGAAAGGAGAAGAGGATGATGATGAATAAGTTGGTTCTAGCAGTTATTTTCTTGTCTACAAAACATTTAACTCTCCTGTACACAACTCAAGCCTTTTGAAGAAAAAACAAATTGAAATGTTAAAAAAAAAAAAAAGAAAACAGAAAAGTGAATTCTTTGATGAGCAGCAGTGGCCTTCCTGAGAATGCTGACTGGAGCTCTTCTGTGGTTTGCTCACCTACATCCCCCAGCCCAGAATGCTGGAAAAAATGACTGATGATCCTCACCAACAAAATCTCACAAGAGAACAACAACTCTTCTTCAACAACTCACCTTCAATCAATCTTTTTCTCTCCAAAACAAATCTAGAACAAAAATGAAATATTAAAACAGACTTTATTAACAGCCATACAGTACTAACAGCAAAAATAGCAAGGATAATGAATTTTAAATGCCTGATTTAAAAGACTTAGCCTGTTTTCTATGAGCAATACCATTAGTTTCAGCTGGGGCAGGTAAAAGACTCAGGAAAAAAACATGTCCCTTCCTCCCTTAATCACTCTTCTCTTTTCCTTCCTGATGGTGACAATTATATTCAGTCTATAAGTCTAGCACGGCCAAGTATCTTGCCCCTTCTTGTCTGGATGTGTACTGTCAAACAGTATAGCACTAGATACATGTGGTGAATGGATAACTGCAGCAAGCAAGTTCAAGCTGAAATGCATTAGAATTCAAGAGCTGGTGTGGGTATGAGTATCTCATTGGTTCTGTACCACAAATGCAATGGCTTCATTATCCTATCTGCAAGTCAGAAATCTCAGAGAAGCATCTGAGTTGAGCCTCACAGTCAAAATTGATGTGTCCATGGCTTCTTTCTTTACCAGAGGGTCGGGGAGATAAATGTGCCTCCAGCCTCATTCAATATGTTGGCTACGTTCAGCTCTTTGTGTTGTAAGGCCAGGAACTCATTGTTTTCCTGGTCATCAGCCAGAGACCTCTCTTGGCTACTGAGGCAACCTGCTTTCCTTGTGGCACTGTCATTTTATTCTTCAAATTAGCAAGGACACATAAAATGTGTTCACATGCTTTGAACTCTGACTATTGTGCTTCAGTATTTCTCCTGTCACATCTCTTTTTCTTCTCATCTAAGTATATCTACTGTTATGAACTCATGCGAGAGAACTTTCAAGAATTCCATTGAGAGGCCAAGGAGTATTGTCACAAACCAGCCATGATTCACCAGCTGCAGAAACAAGTGAATAAAACTGCTTCATGATATTGCAGGCTGAAATCCCTGGCCACTCCAGAGAAATTTAAGAAGCCTTATAAGAAACAGTTCTGAAAGTACCACCTTGAAAAGAATCCAGTTGAAGAAGTGAAGTTTCACTAGATTTCACATGCTTATGAAATGGTTTCTGAATAAAATAAAATAATCGAGGAGGAAAACAGTTAGACTGAAGCTGGTGGTGCTGTTGGCTGCCCCACAGATATCATTGGTATGTTTTCTGGAGGAAGAGGAAGGATATATAGAGAAAAGAAAGGTGAAAATGTCATATATCAGCTCTTGTAGCCTCAGAAGGTTTATATAAGTATAACAAGAAAACTAGTGCCATGAAGGGATATTTTATGTGACAAATGTAAAGGTTGAAGTGCTAAGAATGGAGGAGTAAAATGTTCTACTCAGTAACTTATTGGAATACAAATGAGAATTCATCAAGATAGCACCTTAAATAGCTTGGCAATTGAGTCTCTAAGCATGGAACAAGGGGACATATGGAGCAGATCAATGGTCAGGGTAAATGTGAAGACTGCAATGCAAAGAAGATAGTTCAAGAGATGGCCATGCGCATTCATCTTGACAAGACACAGTTTAATGAGAAGATCTCATGGTCTCATTGTCACAGGATAATATCTCATATTATAGAAAGCCAAAGCAGCGTGGAGCGAGAAGATACTGTCATCTGTTTAGATCAGAAAGGCCACACTCTCCTTACTCAGTGAGAAGAATTTGACTATATCTGACCATAAAATTTGTTGAATCAAAGCATGGTTTCCAAAGCTGAGTGTCTACTTGGGATATCTGGATCTCAGGCATCATGTCTCTCTCACAAGTCAGATACTCCACGGAGCACAGAGATACCAGTAAAGGCTAAATGGAGGCATGCCAGACTATTGCAGACCATATACAAACAGTCACCTAATCACCCAATTCAGGTAAACTCTGAAATTAAAACTCTGTATTGAACTGAAAATTCTTAAACCCACTTTATTTGTAAAAATATGTGGGTCTGTATAGTTATTTGTATTCAGTAGAATTCATTGTGGTGTCTCTGGATTTATGTGGCTGTTTGGTTACTTAAATATGATATAAAACAGAATTTAGCTCATGGCATCAGTAAGAGAAATGATTTCATGTGTATATATAATAGTTAAATAACATAGGACAATATAACATGTTTATGGGATAGACAGACAGACAGACAGATAGATACATTTTAAAATATAGTTAATCAGCCCCAGCTACATTTCAGTAGTTTCTCATAAGACCATGATAAGCCTCTGAACACTGATTTGTGGAGCTGGATAACTTGGATATTAAAAAGAAAAAATATTTACATGTAGGAGAAGTAATCTGGCTGTATAATACAGGAAAGTTTTCCTTAGGAATATTGCATTAACCATTTAAGCCATTTGACTTGCCTGGGATGTGGTTCAGTGACACAGTGCCTGCCGAGGAAGGGAGAGGCCCTGAGTACCAGTTCCTGGTACCAAAAAACTATTTGACTTGAAAGTACTTTAATTGACTCAGAGGTCAGGATAAATGTGAAAACTGCAATGCAAAGAAGTGACTGGAATTTGAAGTTAGGAATAGAGAAAATTTTGATCAATACTTACATTTTTTTATCTTTTTTAAATCTTTATTTATTTGGTACAGGGTCTTATCACATAGCTTACACTTGTAGTGGTCTTCCTGTGTCAGCCTCCTTAGCACTGGGATTACAGGTATGTGCTACCACACCCAGTTTTGGTGGCTGGCTCTGCTCCAGGTCAGCACAGCATGCTGTACTGGGGACTGAACCTGGGTCCTTGCACTTGCCAGGCAGACACTTAGACCAGCGAGCTATCTCCCCAGCTCTGATCAATAATTTTAATTATGTTTTAAAGTAGTCATAGGTCCACGTGCTGATGTCTGGATGTCATTAAACAATTCTTGAAATGTGTGTTTCCATAGTACATTGATTAGAAAATATTTCCAATTTGTGCCAGCATAGGGATTTTTTGGTCTCTGGACAAAAATATTGGCTTTCCCTGAAACATGAAACTTTTAGTTTTAACTAGTTAAATTTAACAATACAAAAAATACTTCCTAAATGTTTAACACAAAAAGATCTCATGTAATTAAATTGTAAGGTCCATAACCTTAATCACAGTTGTCAAATCTCTTACTGTGGAACACAACATGTTAAGATGTCTTGGAGAGCCGTTCTGCCTAGTCCAGTAAGAAAAAAAATGTAAAATGTTTTCTAAATAATTGTATCTTTATCACATGTTGAAATTAACATATTTTAAATATATACTGATTTGGATGAAATATATACCTAAAATTAATTTCTCCTGTTTCTTAGTAGTATTATAAAGAGATTTCAGAATACTTAAAATTGCCTGTGTGGCTGACATCCTTACCTTGGACTATACTTCAATTAGCCAGCACATCTCTCTATCTAGAAAGAGGGGAATCTTCCTGCCTGATGACATCTCTAACATCAGTCTGGGGACCTACCCCTTCCATGATAAGTGCTTCCCACACAATTAAATCTAGGCTTATACTCTCAGGTATCCCATGACACAGTATGAATTAATACGATGCAAAAGCCACATTCATATAAGAGACCCTCGATTAGTGAGAGAACATGGAATGAGGGTCTTCTTTTCTTCTAAGACTTCTTGGTACTCCACAGCTATATCTATCTGATAATCCTGGTGATTACTGGGCTCTATTCATGGAGGCCTTTCTGTTCATCTTATGATTTCCAGTGATTTGCTCATAGAAGGAGATTTAAGTGAATGTTACTTAAGCTAACTAAATGCAGATATGAGTGATCAGATAATTAAAAGAAAGAAATATTTCTAGGGCCAGCTACAGAGCTCAATGGATTAAAGCACCTGCAGCCAGCACAGGGGCTAGGGTTCCATCCCCAGGCCTACTCTGCTGGACCGCCTCCCTGGAGTTCACTGAGGCAGCAACTGAGACTGGGCGTGGTGGCATACACCTGTAATCTCAGCTCTTGTGAGGCTGTAAACAAGTGGATCACTGTAAGTCTGATGTACTGAGACCTTGAACACCCTGTAGACCCTTCCCTAAAATACAGAGAGAGAGAGAGAGAGGAGAGGAGAAGAGAAGAAAGAGAAGAGAAGAGAAGAGAAGAGAAGAGAAGAGAAGAGAAGAGAAGAGAAGGGAAGAGAAGAGAAGAGAAGAGAAAGATGAAAGATGAGAGATTTTGGAAAGAAGTGAGCGACTCCCCATTTGCTAATCATGACTAACAATTCCATTCTGTGGAGAGAGTAGCCTCCTTCTGGTACTAAAAGCTGAATTGTATTCAATGGTTGTTCCCTTCCAAGACAAGAAAGTGTGCTGTAGTTGGGGGGGGGGGGACCTTTAAGAAGTGAACACTGTAATTAACCAGATGTAATCTTTACTGTGCATTTTCTTTGGCTTTGGTGACTAAACCACACCGCTGGATCTGTGACTATTTTTAAAGTTTTTGGTTGTGCTAGTTTGGTGTTAGTTGTATTTGTTTAATTTAGCCAAACACCAAAATGTTTCTACCTCAGTGTTAGACCTGTTCACCTACCACTGTACTTCACCTAGCAGAAAAGGCAAATCATCTGTACTCTTGAGAAACCTGTGCCATAATCTAGTCTAGGGCAATTTAAGAGCCTTACCTTACCTGCTTCCCAGTTTTGGGGATTGCACTTTCTGTCAGCCCCAAAAGCAATGCTGCCCAAGGAGGCAAAAATTAGTCTGCACTCTGTCATCCCCCCAGCTCAGGGTCCTCTGAGGAGAAGTCAGGACTGCTGAGAACCTGATGTAAGGTGAAATTCTGAGAAACTAGATTCCTCTCACTGTCCTCCTCAGGTTCATAAGAAATAATGAATTCTGATAAAATTACAATACAATGAAGCATTTTAAAGAAAGTGTGTAATTGAAAGGATTATAGATCCAGTAAGGCATTCTTCAAAATCTATTGTCATGTCTTTGTGGACTTTACTGCTTATCAGCATTTTTTTTTTTCTCCTCAAGAAAAACAGAACAGCAACATTTATTCAGAAGAAAAAAAAAAGCAAATTGTGTTTCTCCCTTTCTTATTACTTTTATTGTTTGAGGCTCTTTTTAGTATATAATGTGATATTGTGATTCAGGGATGGGGAAGAAAAAAACTTTGTCTTTCAAACATAAGAATGTGATTGTAAGCTATTGTTGCCAACAATGAGCTAAAGAGGTTAATGGATCACATATTTGGCAAACAGCCATCCTTCCTCCAGCTCAATTTATTACACAATATACACTTTGTTGTTGCTGCTGAGCTTCTGATTTTGTCTGAGTAGTTGGTAAATAAGTTTACTTAGATTTAAGTCATCTCTTTCAAAACTCAACAGTTTTGTCCTTCAGGCTAGCTTGCTACACACACACACACACACACACACACACACACACACACACAGAGGCAATCTGAGATCTTAGCTCCTGTCCTTTTGAGGTGATGCTGTGATGCTGGGTGAAAGTTGTCCTCCTCAAAGGGTGAGCCTGGCTTTTGAATGAGTACCTAGCTAGAATGTGCCCTGTGAATTGCAGGGGAACTGTCATCTTCAGATTGACGAATTAACAGTGAAATTACCACAGAAAAAAGGCACAAAGAAGAAAGTGCAGCAATTCTTGCTGGTGCTGGTGCTGGTGCTGGGGCTGGTGCTAGGTCTGATTCCTAGAGACCTCTAATTCAATGAGCCAGTTCTCTCCATTGACCTCAGGTTGACACGATTTTGCATTCTATGACTCATTCCAAAACAGACCCTCAGGAACAGGCCCTCTGTGCTTTCTTGCCTAAAGGATTTTTCTGTGTAGATCATTTCTACTGTGGAATGTAACCAATAGACCAACATCCTTGACAGTTCAGGAAGATAAAGGAGCCCCCCCACCTCCAGAATCCTCATAGGGGAATCCAGAAACATAGTTTCCCCAGTAATTTTGGTTGGGTAGGGATCAATGCCTAGGACACAAGTGAAGGAGCTGGCACACAGCCTTCTCAGTTCAGAGGGGCGCACTGCAGTCAGGCCAAGATCAGAGTAAACAGCAAGTTAGAATCGGTTCCTCGGCCTGCTGCTATCTTACTGGGGGTGAAGCACAGAATGGAAGCTTAAGCTGGGAAGTGAGCGAGCCTCTGGAATTGGGGATTTGGGACCCGTAGGAAGGCTGAGCCCTGAGCTCTTCTTCGCAGGTAGGCGTTGATCGCCCCCTGCAACACCCGATGCACACTGCAGATCAAGGCACGCGACTCAAGCCGCCGCCAACCCCTCCCCGCCCCCCACAGCCGGCACGCTGGAAGTACTTGGCAGCTGCCTGGGCACAAATGCCCCAAGCTCTGGGTCTAGGTCCCCTACGCAGAGATCTGTTTCAGCGCCGCAGAGACCGATCCCTACACCTCTGACCCAATAGGCGGCCACACTGATCGCCGCTGCAGGTTTCCCAGTCCCCTGTCTCCAGATTCGGGAGCCCTGCGCGCCCACCTGGCATCCTCACTAAGCTGCTCGCCAGCGGTTCCAGACTCTGGGTGATAGTCACGGTGGCTCAGCCGCAGGACCTCGGCCTCGGGGTAAAGCCCTGTCTTCCCGGTTCTCTGCCTAGGCCCTGCCCTCCCCTGCAGCCCGCGGCGGTAGTGCGTGTGCCCAGCGCCTCACGAAGATACCTGCGCTCTGTTCCTATCCCCACCCTCTGCCCCTCCCTTTCTGCTGCTTCTCCGCCTGCTTGAGGGCTCGCGGGAGGCAGCTGGAGGAGGAGCAGAGGAGCAGGGGAGGGCGCGGAGGAGCAGGGGCGGGGCGGGTGGCTCGGGAGCAGGGAGGGCGTGGACCCGCAGCCACTCTGCAGCTGGTCGCGGGGGGCGGGTCCCTCCTGCCCTGCGCGCCGAGCGATGGAGGGGAAGAGCGCGGCTTAGACGCAGGGGCGCGCACACCGCCGCGCTCGTCTCCGGGAGGGAGGCAGCTGCTGGTTCGGGCGGCGGCCGAGACAGCGCGAGCCGGGAGCAGGCGGTCGCGCAGCTCTGCGCCGGCGAGGAAGCGGGAGACGCAGGTTCCCGCGCCGGCTGCGGCGCTTCTGTGCGCAGCGGGCGGGAGCGGCCCCGTAGCTGTCGGGACGCTGCCCTCGGCGCGCAGGGTCCAGGGGCGGCGAGGATGCACGCCTCCCCCTGCCCGGCAGCTGCGGTCCCCGACTCTGCGCGTACTCGGGCCCCGGCGGCCACCCGTGCCGTGCCCGCGCCGCGGGAGCGCGCCCTGTCGCACCTGGCTCCCACCTCCCGGGGAAGTGCGGGCGACGCGCCCTGAACTCCTCTACTTCTGCGCCCCGCGGCTCCGCCGGGCCTGCGCCGCCTGCTGCCGCTCACTCACGTGCGCTCGCGGCCGGGCTCGCCGGCTCGGTGCTCGCCGACCCGCTCTCCATTGAGCCCTGGGAGCCTCGGAAACCAGCCACCCGTTACCCGCTGCCCACCGCAGGACCGGCCCGCCGAATCTGCCAGCGCCCGCCCGCCGGACCGTGGTGAGCAGGGCGCGCCGCCCGCTGCGAGGAGGGGCCGGGGCGACGGGTCAGGACCTCGCGGGCTGGAGAGGCGAGCGCGCGGATGTTGCCGGGGAGGCATCCGCGGGAACCCGCAGAAACACTTTATGGGTGCGGTTTTTCTGGGAGCTATCTGGGAAGACTTTGCTAGAGCTTGAGGTCAGGCTCCTGTGCGGTGAGAATCAGAGGAGCTATTCCCAGGGTCAGTGTGGACGCTGTCAGTTTGTCCGTGCGTTCCCGGGTCTCTTGCTGCGGGGCTGTACTTCGCGCTGGCCACGAGGCAAAGGGGGCGGGGGACACGACTGCTACGCCGAGTTTAGGGGCTCACACTCGCTTGCTTCGCAGGTCGTCTGCGTGCAGTTGGTAGGAGTTCCAGGGCAATTTGGGGGAATGAGGAGCTACTGGGTCCGAGCCTAGGGCCAGCGAAAGCTCACTTAGCGCGAACGTGGGGTACTCTGTTTTTGCGTTCCTCGCACCAGCCCCATCTCCTCAAAGCCTCAGTTCACGCAGTACAAACTCGCACCCTACTTCCCACAAGAAAAAGAAGCAGCCTAGGAATAGGCATATTTTTATAACTAGGAGTTCTGCCCAGTCGCTGTGCTACTGACGGATCACTGAGTTCCTTCCCTGAAACTTGTAAGACCACCTTGTTAAGGGACAGTCCTCCAGAAAGTATCACCCATTCTGAGGTAGAGGCCTTCACCTGGAGGCACCAGGTGCGCAGCCTGCACGCCGGCTCCCAAGTCAGGCACCTTGGTAGGCTCGCTCTCAGCTTTCACTCCGCGAGTGCTGGGCACCCACCTATGGGAGTTGCTGCTGCGATCTGTAGTCTCCCAGTACTCACGGGATGGGTCTGTCTGTCTTCTCTCCTTGCTCTGAATAACAGCAGTTTCTTCTAGGGAAACATTGATCCCCAAGGGTAGATTTAATATTTGCAAAATGCTTTATATCATATTACTTCGTGGATAGATTTAATTGCGTGGTAACTCTCCTCTAATTTATGTAAACTTAGTCTGATAAATAGTGCACAAGGTCAGGTTGAGCGGGAGCCCACGCTGGTCTGCCCTTCCTGTGGCAGCACTGAATTCCAGACTGATTTGCTAGAAGCCTTAAAAAATGCGTACTTCTGAAGGGTGTTTTTAGGACTTCCTACATATTGGAGAGTTTTCCACAAATGGTTTCACATTACAGTTTGGTTCAAATACATTCAGCTTGTTTCCAAAGACAAAGTTGGGAAGATAGTAAGAGGGATGTAAATCTGAATGTCAGATATGACTGTTTTTAAGTGTTCCATTGGTTTCAGTTACATTGCAACTTTTTTTTTTTAAATTACCTTTCTGTGGCTGCCCTGTGAAGTCGTTAGAAGCAGAAATGAGAACAATCTACTTACCGCTCTCCCTGGATTAGTTTACAAATTGTCATCACTACTGGTGACTAAATAAGCTTCAGGGTGGACTTCTTCACTTGGAAAACGTAAAGGTTCACCAGCGAACTGTGATAAGACCCAGGGAGATCTTACAAAAAATGTAAGGGTGAAAAGGAAACCGTTGCATAAATTTAATTGCCTCCAAGGAAAAGCGTTTTAAGGGCTAGAATGAAAACTGCTCTCCCAAGTTATTCTGGCTTATCTACAAATGCTATTCTCTTAATTACTAAAATGCGTGGTGACATCATTACTCATGTAAAATAATATTTTCAAATAGATGCCTAAGCAGATTATATGCAAAATTACAAGCACAGCTCTCAGTAGAGAAGTACAGCTAGCGCTGGGCTCAAGGTTTAAAGCCAGACAAAACCAGTGCTTAAAGGCTGGGATCTTACGTTGTTCCCTTTGACATCTTTGGGAGGAGGAGCTGCTCAGTGTTTGGTTATGCACACATCAGTGTCCTTACCTTGTTGCAGGCATGCACAGATGTTTTCAATGAATAATATTCTGACCGAACTTTCAGTCAGTCAGTAAGTTTTGGTTGAGCACATGAACACACACAGCTTGCAGAGCTGAGTTGGGATGTTTGTTTTAAACAAGAAGGAAGCATTGTTCCTGGAAGCCATGTGCTTTAACTCCTACACTGTGTAAGTAGAGCTGCAAAGCAGTGGCTTACTTAGGGAATTAGCATCTTGCCCAGAGTAGGTGACTAACGAAGAGCTGTTTATAAAAAACAAAACAAAATAAAACAAACAAACAAAAAAAAGATGTTAATTAGCCACGTTTGTTTTTACACAAAATTCCACCATTATTTCTTAGCACACCTGGTCATTCAAGCATGACTCAACTTCAGAGATCTGATGAGGCACCTCTTGCTCTTCTCTTTGTCTGAATACTTTAGAGTAATGTCACTTTCTGTGCACTGTGTGTGACTTCTCGCTCTGGCATTCTATGTATAATTTCTCTGGAGCAGTGCCAGATCTGAATATATCATCAATATTCCTTTATAAGTAAATGCAATTGTTCTTGTTGCACTGAAAAAGAGAACTGGAATTCACAGAACACAACAAATATTTTGCTCTTTAATTTTCTCCTCACTATTTTTATAGTCTCAGAAACCATGGCATCTCTTAAAGCACAATTATATGTAAATTATTTCTGAGGATTCTTTTGAAAAAGGGAAAGGTCTTATGAGGGTGTTAATTGAGGAGACTTTTTTTTATTCTGTTGACATGTTTGGCGGGATGGCCTCTTATTGTATGAGCTCTCGTTCATAAATTCATGAGTGAAATATACTAAAAGGTGAAGGGGGATAGAGGTAGAAAGAGTGCTTGTAGGAATCTCTGAGGAAAGATTGTGAGAATGACCACTAGAGTTGTGTCATTGAAATTATGTGAATACATGTATATTTTATTGGTCTTTATGTGTATACTTTAAATCTTTTAAAAATCTTTTCTTCTAGTAGATTAATGTCATGATACTATTACAATTAAGTGAGTAGCAATGTGATAATGGAATTATAGTTCGTTTTAAGGAAAGATGAATAGTTTGACAGAGGAAAACAATCAAATTTAGGGAATAATTTTTCAAGTTGCTAATTTCGCTACACCTTGTCAGTTATTTGTGAAGAAGGGAGGAGTCAAAATCAAAATAACAAATCAGTAGTTTGACTTTTCATTATGTAGTAAATTGTCACTGGAAAAATCCTGCGTTTATATTTTTGTGTAAATCTAATATGAATTCTTTAAAGACAAACTATACATTTTTTTCTAGAAACTAGTTTAACTATTGGTAGATTTTATTTCCTCTAGAATCAGTTTTTACACAAAATTTTTCAGAAACACAAAATGTTTCTGAATATCATGATGTTGTTGCCTTAACCTGGATGGCAGAAATCCTTAAAGCTAGATATTAACACTATAGTTTTAAAATACCTGATCTGAGCAAGCACACGTTTGAATAGCTAACATTTATCAAAGGTAAAAGTAAAAGTTACACTTAGAAATACACGTGATATAAGGAGAAGTTGTATGAAGCTGTCTGAGTCATACATGCCCGCAGGATTTACTGTTAATCTGGTGTATGGTGCAATGGATTATTTTCTATCTTCTGGGGAAGACTTCTGAAACATAGCATAAGAAAAGGTTGAAGAGTTGACCCGACTTTAGACCAAGTTTTGTACATGTAAATCCTGTATGTACGTGTACATGCACACATGTATATAGAATTTATTATTCCTCCATATTTATTTCTTCCAAAGAAAGTGTGTGTGTGTGTGTGTGTGTGTGTGTGTGTGTGTGTATGTGTGTTGACGCTGCATGCAGTGCCAGGGATGAACCATGGTCCCTGCCCTTGCCTGAGCTCACCTAAGAAGGCTGTTTATACTGCTGAGCTATCTCACCAGCCCATCTTCAATATCTATTTTGTCTAACAACTCTGAACAATAGAAAGAGCATCCCCTTGGGAGCATGTGTGCTTTGTGACTGGAGGGCATGCAGAGAAAGACACAGAAATGTTCATCTAGTTTAATACTCAAATGTTGCTAGGCTGTTTTGGATTATTTAAGAAATATAATAATTTTGAGCATGTGCCTGGCACTTTGCAAACAGCCCTAGCAATACTTTGTTTTAGTTCTGGTAGCCAGTCTTCCATCCTCCATTCTGAAGAAGAAAAACAGATAAGCAAAGTTATTGCTGCTAATAGCACCTTTTGGGAAGTGAGGAAGAGGAGGCTTTGTAAAAGCTAAACAAATGTTTCTAGCTCCATAGCTACTAAGAAGCTGGGTCTAGCGCCCAGGCAGGCTACCATCTGTACCACTGCCCTTAAACAGGATTTTTTTTTAAGTTCATTTAAATAGAGGGCCAAGTGAACAGCAAATTAAGTCATAAAGCACAAATACATTGCAGCTACTGAAATTTACAACAGTTTTCAATTCAGAATGAATTCCTGAAGAATTCATAAGGAAGGTGATTATACCAAAGCAGTGACACGACCTGAACCAGAGCAATGCTGGCGCACAGTGCTGTGTCTTAATGTAGTGTTTAATGAACTCAATAATTTTCTAAGGTTCAGCTACTTTTAAATTAGCAAACTTCAAGAACTAATGCCATACTTAAGTAGTTTAATAGCACAGAAGCTCTGATACTGAATGCTCTGTGCCTTCTGTGATATTCTTACAATGTGAATCTCTCACACAGAGGTCAGAAGTGTTACCATATGGTATGTGCCAAAGGAATCTTGAGTTTAGAGAAGGTGTGAAATGAAACTTATGCTGCTGAAGCCTAGCTCTACCCAGCAGACATCTCATTAATGTTTACTGGATGAATTAAAGCAGAATATTTCATGAGTTGCTTATTGAAAAATAAAGAAACTTCAAATATATTTATAATTGCTTGCTTCTTAAAGGTGTGATTCAGTACTAAACAGACATTTTCCTTTTCATGATGATCTGAAGGCATAACTGTC
>PVKN010013582.1:0-19820 GCA_004027915.1 Capromys pilorides | reverse complement strand
GCAGCTGGGCTTAGACTCAGCCTGCTATCTGGAGCTCTATTTTCATTTAGCCTTTGGCTAAACGTTATTATCAACACAATAACATATTTAAAATTAATTTTATGATTGTAATTATTTTCTGGGGGATGGGACATCACAGTGCAAAGTTTGCCATATTACTGGAAATAGAATTTTAAAAAATAATTTATTCTTATAAGTTTAAGATTTAGCATGGAAAGAATAGGATGGGGTAAAATCCTTTATGAAAATAAGATTTTGTGTTTTGACACCAGATTATATACTCCAGAGACCTTTCCTCATTTTCCCATCTCTTCATGCATGTGTGAGGTTGTGCTAGAGACCCCAAGAAGCACCCGGAAAGGCCCGGGCTTTCCAAGACTTCAGATAGCAGTGACAAATGAATGAATTGTGTAAATTAGATGCTCATAACCAGCAGGAAAATAGAACAAAGCACTTCAATAGAAGGTGAGAGCTTGGTTGCTCACCCCTGGGTGTCCACACGTTGGCCTGTCCAGGGCATGCTGCATGAAGAGGAAGGGTCTTCCGCTGCGTGGAAACAGATAATAGAATTAAGGCCGACAGGTAACACATTTTCCTTTATTTTAAATATTTTTATTATAACACTAAGAAAGGAGAGGGCAAGCAGCCCCCAGGGCTCAGTTAGATGGCCCGGTAGTGAGAAGGTTGGGTCTCCTTTCAGGTGGGGGGGAAGCCCCTGTGGGCAGA
Source organism: Capromys pilorides (assembly GCA_004027915.1). Taxonomy (NCBI): domain Eukaryota; kingdom Metazoa; phylum Chordata; class Mammalia; order Rodentia; family Capromyidae; genus Capromys; species Capromys pilorides. Next base: position 19,094 of record PVKN010013582.1, on the reverse strand, counting down.
GCCCCCACCTGTGTAGCCCGGGAAGGGTTACAGATCAGCAGGAAAGCGGTGGAGGCCCAAGCACAGGTCCGGCCACAGCGTTCAGGCCGCAGCGTCCAGGCCGAGCACCTTGGACTCAAACCGGTGGGGAGGCTTCTTTACTGTTTATTAAACATGAAGTGTTTGCAATAAATTAAATTTTAGACACTTTGTTAAATAAAGTTTAAAAGTGAAGGTAACTAACATAATATTATTTGTGTAGGATTAATGTTAGTAGTTAACAGACATACAAACATCTCAACCGGAGGACGCGGTCCTGCGCCCGGCCCAATCCTTCCCTCTGGAGTGTGGCGGGTACAAGCAGGGCTGGGACTGTGGACGGCGAGCCAGTAAACGCTGAGAGGACTGTTCATCGTTTCTGACACCATCTCCAGTTCTCATGATGGCTTGATGTTGTTTATCTGTTATTTCTTCTATTTTTGGTTAAAAAATATTTTTTATAGTGCTAGAATCACACATTTTTTCCTTCTGCGAATAAGCTTCAAGCCTTAGTCGAAGCCGCAAGGTCACAGTAGTGCCTTTTGGTTTCCCTTTTTTTCTGATTTTGAAGAGCAAGAGCAGAGCTGTTCTTATTTGAATGGTTTTGGTCATTTTGTTTAATTTTATTAAGTTATAATTATTTTTAACAGGGGAATCTCTAAATTTTTAGGCTGTTTTATTTTGTTACTAAAGAAAGCAATAAATGTCAGTCAGAATTTGTTGTATTAAGATTCAAGATGTACTTTGTAAATGCTACTGGTCAGAGAATTATCGAAGGAACACTAAGACAAATGGCTAATCTAACTTTTACTTCTGTACTGAGCTGAAAAGTGAGAATGTATGTCTCCTGCACCCTATTAGCCAAAGCTCCTTAGGGCCTGGGAAGCCAGGGGAAGAGATCCGGGCAAGGGCAGTAACATTAGGAGGGAAACTCGACCTGGATCTCTCTCAAGGAAGAGTCACATTACCAGGGCAGCTTTTAAGCTCTGTTGAATAATTGTGTATCTTAGAAAAGAAAAGTGACCTTTTGCATCCCCCAGAGGGACAGTGACATTACCAATATATTTAAAACTAATTGGTCAGGACAGTAATTGTAACACTCGCTTTACAAAAACACAGGGGACACATTTGTTGAAAAATATAAAAGCATTTTAAACAAAATAATTCATAATAATAAATTTAGGCATGCAACTTATTTCTTCTTAATCAAATGTTTGATGGGGAATACAGATCAGAATATACTGCTGAAAATTCTCAATTTTGTACTTCTTTGAAATATGACCACAGTTATCTTTAACAATAGGTATTGGCTTTCTTCAATTATCAGAGCTCCACATTTTTCATATTTTAGCTTATTTGAAATTTGAGTGTTTCTGAAAAAGTAAGTTAAATGGAACACATCTCAGCTCCTGCACTGCACAGAGGCCGTGACTTTGATAGCACTGAGGTGCTTCAACTTTAACTTAGGTTTGCATTCCAAATGTTGATTTAACAATTTTAAAAAGAGATAGCAATATAACATGGAATTGAAGGAAGTGTTATTTTATATAAGGAAGGGATATTAAACACCAAACAATGAAATCAAATTTAGTAGAAAATGGCCAAATCTACTGACTGTTTTGTGACATTTCAAAGCCAGGAAAGATTATGTAACAAATTCATCGTGTTAAAGGGTTATTACTCAGATGCTAAGCATCTACTTTCAAAAGCTTTTGACAACTATCAAGAGGAGAAAATTAGAGGGATGAGGAATTCAATTAAGGAAAAAGTGAACTATTAGCTTAACAAAGTACGAGTGCAAACAAAACCCCATAATGGCACCACTGACCTTGAAGATGCCGACAGGCCAACGATCACAAGCGTAAGTTGTGAAAAAGTGACCTGTTGTTACGCTGCCAGCTAGGACTGGTTCAGAACACCAAGGCGGACTGGGAGCCACCAGATCTCCAACTGGGTGCTGACAGTGTAGAAAGTGCCACACATAACTACATAATATTTGATGTCATAAATAGGAAAACAATTTCATAGGCATTTTAATGTTCTGTTTATCAGAAACATCATAATATTTAGAACAAATGGTGCTCAATAAGCTTGAAGGTGGATTTACTACCTGTAAATTACTCCGCTAAAATGATATACAAGGGGCTAGGGAGATAGCTCAGTGGCATAAGTGGTTGCCTGTCAATCCCCTGCAAAAAAAATAGATAAAAATAAAGCGAGATGTACTTTGGTGACACTGGGGACTGAACCCAGGGTGCTGTGCACCTGAGCCCATCCCAAGCCATTTTCATTTCTTACTTTCTTTTCTTTTTTAAATTTGAGATAAGTGCTAAATTGGACTTAGCAAATAGCAAAAATATCAAAATTGCATTTTTGCTAAATTGCCTGAGCTGGCCTTAAATTCACAGCGCTCCCACCTCAGCCTCTCTCATAGCCTGTGTGCACCGCCCTCCCTGGTGCACACAGGGTATGATATTCTTTTTACATTGCTGAATACGAGCAGGAATGACAAGCCTATCTTTAAGTATCATGAACTCATTGTATCCCTGTGGAAAAGTGGAGAGACAGGGACTTGACTAAACAGTGTTGGGGGCTGAGTCCCTGCTGGAGACGCCTGCCCATGTCCAGCGAGGTTCTAAGACTTCTTCCAGGCCTTCTAGCTAGTGCAAATTATTGATAATTTTGAACAAATGGAAACTCTTCTTATAAGATTTATGGTTGTAAAAAGGGAACAGGAATCAAATCTTGATGAATTTAGTAGCTCTAAACATTTTTATAGCATGGAATGATACAGTGAATCTAGTAAGGTTATTCTGTGAGTGATAAATATCAGATTGTGAGTCTGGGTGTATGAAGTCAACTTATTCTGATAAGGTAGCTCTTAGTGCCTAACCACTCCACTATACTTCCCTAAGCCTAACGGCATGGAAAATGGCGATGATTTTTTTCCAACTGTAAGTCCTAAGTACAGTGCTGGCATATCCTAGGTTCAGGCAATGCTACTTACTACTTTTCTAGAAATATTGGAAGAGAATCCAAGTTCTGAAATTATGAATCCAAGTTCTGAAATTCCCCATTTGACCTTGTGGAAAGTGTTCATCCTTTTAAAAATTTATTTTCCTCATTTGAAACAAGGATAGAAATCACATCTATCTATCTCATAGGTGGTTGTCACAGAGTGAAAGAAACAATCTGTGTGAAGCTGCCTTCGAGCTCCTGGACAGCCAGTGCATGTTGTCACTTATACTGTTATTGTATGATTTACGGAAAGCCCCCCTTGATAGCAAGCTGTGGTGATAGAATCCAAACTTCATGAGAAGCAGGGAAATCGTGTATCTATTCTACTGTGTTACAGGCTCAAGAAACTCTGATAAGTCTATTTGTATGTAATCCTAAGAGTAAAATTGGGAAATTGAGGTGCACACAAAATCAAATAATAAAAAAGGGCCAGTGAGATGGCTCAGCAGCCTAAGGCGCCTGCTTAGGCAAGCTTAGGCAACCTCAGGGACTGCAGTTTCATCCCCGCCATCACATGCTATGCCAGCCCCACCCCCAGGGCAGGCTGAGCTGGCCATAGCCTAAATAAATAAATAAATAAAGTTTTAAAAAATCATAAAAAGTAAATAAGGAAGATAAAATGTTGATCCTGGAGAAAAGTGCTCTGAAAGTCATTGTGAAAGAGGCTTGCCATGTGTGGACCCTCGAGTTAGAGTTATGCTAAGAGGGCACAAATTTTGGGCTTTTTGGAAGAAATATTTTACAGGGTGGAATGACACAGTTAATCTAGTACAGTTACTTTACTATGAGAGTGGTCTAAAGATAGGCTGGCTGCCCCTGAAGACAGTAGCTTCTCAGCCACCAATATTTGTTTTTTTAAGGCTGAAGTCATTTGAGACAACTGCAGAGAGGACTCAGGATTCTGAGATGGGCTCTGCTCAGTGCACTTGGGAGGCCAGTCCTTCTCAGAGGTTCTGTGGTTCTGTATCCATTGACCTCCTTACAGTGCTTAGCAGTTAAAACCTTAAAAAAAAAACCTTGTATCTAGGAACCTAATTTTTATTTTGGATTATTTGGCTAAAGTATGCCACACTGAGTGAGAATTCATATTTCTGATCTTTAAGAGCTAAAATTTATTTCCTTCATCACTCTGATCTGAGCTAGCTAGAGAAATGGATTTATAGAATTTGTGCATGCCTATCATATTTTCATTTCTTTCAAAAGAGGAATGTTAGGGCTGGCCTGATAGCTCAGTGGATTAAAGCACCTGCTTAGGCAGAGCACAGTGGCAGGGGTTGGATTCCCCAGCATGCCATGCCAGCTGTGCCTCTGGGGTGCACTGAGAAGGTGATTGAGACTGGGAATGGTGGTGTGGGCCTTTAATCCCAGCACTTGAGAGGCTGAAAACAGGAATACCACTACAAGTCTGATCTATGGAGTGAGATCCTGTAGACCCTATACTAAATACATAATTAACCAATCAATCAATCAATCAATCAATCAATCAATCAATGAGAGGAATGTTGATAAAATGGCTAAAGAACTGTTGGAGTATCTAATGGCCTGGTTTAATATCCTGCGAAGCTCTTGGACCCAGTAAGGTTAAAATTGGTTAACAGGTATACAAATATTAGGCATATGGTTTATAAAGAGGCTTGAGAAGAAAATGTCTCATAGGAAAAATTGCACTGACATTGTCTGTCTCATTCAGCACAACATTCTGCTTCCAAGTGACTTTTTATCTTGCTTTTTAGTTCATGATTTCTAGCCTTAGAATTAAGTTGTTAAAAAAACCCTCAAGGCTAGCTCTCTGCTTCTACATAGATCAACAAATAAATCATGAGTGATCCTAAAGACATTGGGGAAGGGGACAGCTTCAAGGGGTTTGACCTGGTGTACTTTGTCTTAAAGACAGGGCCATGCCATTGACCCATAGAAATCAATAAGTAGTAGTTAAGGGCTTGGCTGTGTTGTGAAGGTGTTGGCAGTATTAGAATTGGAGGGTTTCTGACAAGGAGAACTGAAGAGAATGGTGGGTGAATCTCCTGAGATGGTCCTACTATGGGAGAATCTTAAAGTCCCATGTAAATGTTCACTGAATCTTCACTGGGTCACCACATGACCCAAAGGATCCAACGTGTTGATGCCAGCCAACTTCTATGTCTGGGACCTTACTATCAGTGAGGCTCTAAACAATGCTCCATTAACAGATGAAAATTAGGTTACAAATAACTCAATAAAAGGTTGCCTGGCCTCTCTTTCTAAGGCTGTTCTGGCTGCTGCCATTCTTGAATGCTTACTCTACCAGTAGTAGAGGTCAGTAATGAACTTTCAATGTTGAGCACTGAATGAATGGACAAGCCTTTCTTTTGGTTATATTGTATTCTCTCCATTAAAGAAGGAACAGCATTTTGTCTTCACTGCAATAAACACATGAAATTCTGGGGCCACATGCTACTTGTGCTAACAGATGCCATACTTATATTATGCCTTCTCACACAGTACTAGTTTTAATCAAGCAGCTCATTTATGGTACTAGGACCATCTCTTGTTGACAATTATTTCTATAAAAGCTTCACTCAGAAGCTTTGGCTCATAACATAGCAGAACGATTTCAGGAAGGTATGTTTACTATGCCAGTTGGGAAAAAATGGCTTCTGACACTGAGGTGGCATACTTCAGAATAAAATATATACTCTGAGTTTGCATCTAATATATGATGTTGTTTCTCTCAGAGCAACAGCTGGAGTGAATCAGAGGTAGTATTTGGCATCACTACAATGGAAAACTTTTTTCCAGGTCTGTTTCTTTAGCCTCTGCTAATTTGGAAGTCTTGGCATTTGTTATAGAAATATTTCACTGAGGGGGAAATTTGTACTGGAACTGAGATTTTCTGGAGTATATTTTGTCAACGGACTAGGAAAAAAAAACTAGTAAGATGTATTCTAATGCTCTCTATGACAGGGATTCTTTTGGAGCACTGGAATATCTGTAATAAACGTTAGTGGGAGACTGCCACAGCTCCATATCATGAAGGCCACCAAGGTTCAGGTAACTAGGGAATTAAGTTTTGTGATGGCCCATCAGAAAATGAACTGTCACCAGCTGAGCTCCAGATGGAGGGTACATGGAGAAAGTTGTCACTACCAGAGATGTTATCAGAGTAATTATGGAAATTAAAAGATTGGAGCTGCTCATGTTTTTCTTCTAATTCTTATGTGTGATTGTACATTGTTATGATTTAAAGCTAAAATGTGTTCCCAAAGCCTTAAGTTTTAGAACTACAACCTGAACTACAGGGTGGGCCACTGGGGGCTTGACTTGGAAGGGTGTGTTCTCATCCCCAATTTTCTCTCTCTTTTTTAATGTCCTATTTATTTGTCACAGGGTCTTACTACGCAGCGCGGACTCATGGTGATTCTCTTGTCTCAGCTTCCCCAGCACTGAGATTACAGGCCTGTGCTACCACACCTGGTTTCAGTAACCAGCATGGAGGCACAGAAAGTGATACTTGGGATTGAACTTGGGTCCTTGTTCTTGCCAGGCAGGTGCTTAGACTGCTGAGCTATCTCCTTGGCCCAGTTATTCTCTGTTCTGTGCCTTCTGATGCTGCGATAGGAGAAGCTTTCCTCAGTCAAGCCCTTTCCCATGCACTTTGTGCTGTGCCATCAGTGGGCCATGTGCTTGTCCCACAGAAAACGTGAGCCAGAACAAACCTCTCATCCTTTAAATTGTGTCAGATACTTGTCCCCGTCTGGGAAAAGGACAAGCCTCTGCTTGGGGCCATTGCTGGGGCTACACCTGATTACGTGGTTTAAAAACCTTTGGAGTTGGTTTGTGGGAGGGCTTTGGAAAGGTTTAGAGGTGCTGCCTTCAAAGTTCTATAAGCAGAGTATCGAAGATCAATGGAAGACTCTCAGCAGAGCTCAGAAGACCAGATTGCTGATAGACATTTGACTGTGAAGGCCACGTTCAGGTTTCAGTTAGGAGCAAAGACTGCTTTGGTATTTGGATCACAGGCTGTGTGTTACACCCTAGAAAAAAAGTGTTTTCATTTTTCCTATTTCCTGAAACTTTGCAAGAGGTTGAAATGAAGGGTGGTGGGACAATTAATCTGGCAAAGGACATTTTTAGGCTTCCCACTGTTCAGGCTGTGAGATGGGGACTACTGACTGCTTTCAGCCAGAAACACAGTGTGACTCAGGAGCCTGCAAAGCTGTGGCAAAGGAAGGAACTGTTGCTGAAAAGATTAACACTAAAAAGAAGGCAAATACTTTGCACAGGGGTGAGAAGATAGGTGCCTGCCCACGTCTCAGGAATCAGAGCAATCCCACAGTCATAGATGCAAGGGCATAAAGCTGTGAATGTTTTATTTGAGAAGAGAGCTCCTGGGATGCCTGCTCATTCAGGGCTTCCTGGGAAAGATTATTCCCACGCTCAGCCATCCAGGGACTCAGAGAGTGCTGTAGGCATGATCCAGGGGGTTCTAGCTACTGCTTAAACTGACTATAAACCTTGGCATTGCCCACGTGATGCTGATTTTTAGGATCCACAGAATATACAAGTTAAAGGTCACTGTCTCAGTTACACTTTGCTCATTGCTAGGACAAATACGTGGCACTCAAATTAGTGAAGGAAAGGTTTATTTAGCTCACAGTTACTGGAGGTTTCAGTCCATATTCAGCTGGATCCAAGACAGAGAGGCACATGGCAGAAAATAACCTTTCACAACAGTAACTAAGAGCAAGAGTGCAAAAGGAGAGGCAGCGGCAGCTCAAGCAGCTAACTTCTCTTCCTTCCTTACATTGAAATGCAACTCACCTGCCCCAGGAGAGGTGCAGCACCCACACCCTCAATTATAAATTCCAGAAGTCTCCCCATGACTGCATGAGGCTTTGGGGGGACACCTATACACAAACCATAACAATCACAGAGGTTTCCATCCAAATTTTAGGAGAAGGCCTAGGAGGCCAAGCAGGGTACTCCTAAGAAGACAGTATATAAAGCCGTAAGGGTAAAGATAAAGGTGCAGGGGAGATCCCAAGAAGTTGGATGTAGCAGGAATGTGAACAGTGTGCTGAGGAAGCCTGCAGGAAGTGGAACCAGCCCAAGGAAGAAAGCCTGTGGACTTGCAGCCCCAGGACCATAAAGGCAGGCCTGCCAAAGCCCTTTGAAATGCATAGCTCACCACCACCTGCGCCAGGTGCTGAATGTGGTGCTGCATGATTTCATGCTTTCCTCATTGTGTTTTGGTCTTACATTTTCCAATCCTCTGTCTTTCCCTGTTGGAACAAGAATGTTTACCTATGCCATTATTTGCTAGAAGTATCTAACTTTCTTTTTGATTTTTAGAGGGGCTCACAGTTAGAGAGTTTGAGTCTCAAAGGAAACTCTGGACTTGACCTTTTCAGTAAAGCTGAAACTGTAAAGATTTTGATAACTCTTAGAGATTAACTAACTTCATTTTGCATAATGAGTTGGATATGAGCTTTTGATGGTCTGGGTTGAATATATAGCAGTTTTGAGAATACCATACATGTGTATATAAATGTATATATTTAGTGAAGGAAAGTAGTGTGAACTTTTCTTGCAACGATACGGTATGTATTCTTGAGACTGGCCTCTTTCCCTTAGCATTATGCCTTTGAGATTCATCTGAGTTACAGTGTGTTAATGGTTCATTCTTTTTTAATGATGAATGGTAATCCCTTAGCTTTTAGTCTGGTGGATTGGTGGTAGCTACTTGCATAATTTACGTTACAGGTTTCCAGGTAACTGACCTAGATGAGAAATGAACATTATGTAGATAAAGAAGTTTTAATGTAGAAATGTGTATGCTGAATGGTAAAAGGGTGGACTGTTGTAGAAATTTCAGTTTCAGTCTCATACCTGTTTTGTCCCATTTTTAATGTGCCCTGCTCAGCCGAAAAGGTTAAATAGATAAAACATTCCCAAGACCCCTTTGTGGCTAGATTCTACATTAAAAGTAAGTTTTGTTAAGGACACACTCAAATGATTTGAAAGGTAAGCAAACCAAGGGAGGCAGAGTCCTTAGCATAGATGAGTTCTACAGCAGGGTGACAGGGGCAGAGCTGGGTGGAACTTTCACTACACTGGTTTTGTGGCCCCACAGAGGCATCGTGCTCATGAGATTTTCCTGGTTGGACAGATGCAAACTTTGTTTACTGCTTCTCCAAGGACTTCTGTAAGGTGCCATGAATTATGTAATATAATGTAATAAATATAGAGCAGATTCATTGCTTTTTAAACTAGTTGAAATGGATTCTATTATTTGTAATTAATTCTTTGTCTCTCCTAAATTCATCTTTGGATAAACTTTAGAAACTTAATTACAGTATATCTAAAATATGTCCTATCAACAACAAAGTCAGTTGCTCTCCTTTGACTCTGACCACATAACGCATTCATTCCTGAGCATGTATTTATTGAGTGCTTATGAAATCGATCTGGATATGACAAAGGCAAAACAAAATTCTATTTATATGGAGCCTCCGTTTCCATGAGGAGAGACGGACAATAAGTAAATATGTGGTGTGCCTGGCGATGCTGTCCTAGGGAGAAAAGTGCGGGAAGGCAGAAGGGATTTTCAGGGGTTCTAGAAACAAATCACTGGGGTATGACGCTTAGGTAAAGCTCCAGTGAACGAGGAGCAGTGTGGGCAGAGGAAACAGGACAAGGAGGCGGCCTCAGGATGCCACAGAGGATAAAGGACTAAGGGTTTATGCCACTCAGGCACCAGGACCGACAGGGTGCAACCGCGAGTGTTTGATTATCAGTGAAATGCAAACACAAAATATAAAAACCCCCAGTATTCCTGATCCAAGACAGTGAAGGTAGTCTCTTTTCTGGTGGTTTTGGACTACAGGGGAGAAATATTGGTGTAAAACATTTGCAAAGAACTATACACACCCGGCTGAGGGCCTGGGTGTCAGAAAGACCTGCTAGATGGTCTTTGTGAAGGGTTTTGTGGACTTTGACACGGTGAACCACTACCCAAATCAGCCTACCCTTGACCTGTTTCGTTCTCGTATTTTGGAATCATCCCTTTGTTTTTTTTATTTATTCAATTTGTTACCCAGTCTCCTTCCTGGCTCCGCCCCTCTCCTTGTCACGCCCACTCACTGTCCCTCCCCCAGTCCCGCAACGTCCCCGCCCCTCACCCCCTCTACTGGTTGGCTCCGCCCCCGCCATTCGACCCTCCCATCATAGGCCGGGTACCCCGGCGGCGCTCCTTGGAGAAGCGCCCTTCATAGAGCCCCGGCTCCGTCCCTCCCAGGCCCCGCCCCGCAGCGCTCCCGCAGAGCCCTTTGCCCCGCCCCTGCCCCGCCCCTCAGTCACCGCCCCTCCAAGCCCCGCCCCGGCGTGACGGAGCCGGCGGGCAGCCAGAGCCCAGCAGCATCCCTGCTCTGCCTCTTCGCTGCCGCGGACGCCGCCCCAGTTTCCGTCTCTGGCCCCAGCGCACCTGCGGCGGGACGCGATGCCGCCGCCCTGGGGCGCTGCGTGGATCTGCTGCTGGGCGCTCGCCGGCTGCGGGGCGGCCTGGGCCGGGGACGTTCCCGCCGCCGCGCGCCCGCCCGCCTGCGGGGAGGTGAGCTGTCCGCGCCCCGCCGCGAGGGCCGCCCGCCTTGCGGGGCAGCGCAGTCCTCCTACCTCTCCGGCCCGCCGCTGACCTCCGGGTGCAGGGACCTCCCCGGCCGGTGCTGGGTGGGGGCCGCGGTTCCGCTGTGCAGGGTTCGGTGCTATCGGGGTCACGGCCAGCTCGGCACCGAACCCCCACTGGCGTCCGCGGGCTGCGTGGGTGGAATCGGTGCGGGGTTCCAGAAAGTGCCTCCAGGGAGAATCCGCGCGGGGCAGGCGCCGCCTCTGACCCACTTTGCGCGGCCCTGCCTGGGAGGCGGGTGCACGGTTGGGAAGCTCGGGGCCGGGGTCCGCGCACAGGTGCTGGCAGAGGGGCGCCGCACCGAGGCGGCCGTGGCACCCACTGTCTCCCGCGGGCGTGATCCGGCCGGAGGCCCCGTGCGAGCTGCCGCAGGGTCTCGGCCGGCAGCTGTGTTCCTTCCAGGGCGTACGTAGTGTAATTAACGCGCGTCCACAACTTGACCTCCTCCGGAGGAACCGTGTCTCTGGCGGCCCTGCGCCGCCCGCACGCCCTGGGTTGGGCCGTGGAGAGGACCAACTTCATCCTGCAGGCCCCAGCACTGACCTGCACGCAGATGGGTGTCCTCCTCCCAGCAAAAGGCCTCGGGCTTCTTGTCGCGTTAAATCTTAGGGAGGCTCTACTAGGGACAGGTGGAGAAGAGCGAGGCTGTTGCGCCAGACTGCTCTTGCGGGGTCACAGAACGGCAGGAGGCGGCAGGAGGAGAGCTCGCCATCTCTGCGTTGAGCCAGCCTGGCCCTGCCTCACGCTGGCTGAGAAATGGAGGTCATGAGTTTGAACTTCCCTTCTGAAAGTGGGGATAAATAAAACGTTCAGCGGAGTGCTGCCGGCCTGCCTGCGGCCTGCTGCGCTATCCCTTTCCATTCTGCTGCTTCGGGCAGACGCTGGTCACACCCTTGCCAGGTTAGAGGTTCTTTGGGGGAACAGAGGAGGCCTCCTGGCGTCTCCGGAGGAACCTGCTGCATGGTACCTGGTCTGAGCAGCTGAGCGCATTTGCAGCCTTCTCTTTCTTGAGACATTACCTGAGAGGAAGGCAAGAGAAGTGAGCGATTGTCGAGTTTCAGGTGAGAGTCCCTTGGGCCGGGCCGGGTGAGGCCCTCTGAGGCCTGCTGGGAAATGCCCGTGCGCGCAGGTGTGGTCAGGGGGACACTGTGCCTCGGCATGCCGCCCCATACAGAAGGGTCTGCTGTGCCCAGATGTCACGAAGACAGGAGATGCCAAACTCCAATGATGCCGAAAGTCTGAACCAGTAGGCGCAAATCCGGGGTTTATTCTCAACCTCGTTTTCCCTGCACAGTTGGTTTCCTGACGTTTGCCAGTATTTTTCTGAAACTCGTCCTGCTTAACAAGTTACACAGTCTCTCCCTGGTACCAGAAAAAAAAAGTTACACAGCCTAGCGTTTTCTTTGCCAGAGTGGAGGGAAGGAGAAGGGAGGGACGAAGGGAGAGAAGCCAGGAGTTGATTCAGGAGTCATCCGTGGTGATCGCCTGCGGTTGGAGAAAACATCCTTCCAGAAGACACCTGGGTTGTGGGTCAAAGTGTCACTTTTTTTGCAGTGGATTGGGCTCTGCGGTGAAATTGATAAAATACAGCTTCGTTTGTCAGAGTCTTTAGATTGTGAAATAGGAAAGGGAGAAAGACGATTGCTGTGGGATGTTTAGCTGTGATCCGAGTAGCAGGGTGGAAGTAGAAGTGGGAACAGGAAATGGCGTTTGGCAGGGTGAGAGGAGCGCAGAGTGGGCACTGCAGTGGTGGGTGAAGGAGTCCAACAGGACGGGGTTGGGGGATGGTGGACAGAGGGGTAAGCAGTAGCCAGAGGGGAAGAGGGGACTCTGAAGCGCAAGTACAAGAACACTAGAGCTGTGCGTGGGGAGCTTGTAATGCTCTGACCAGCATTTTCTGGATCTGTTGGCAACTGTTTTTCATTTATAAAATTATAGTAATGAAAACTGACCTACTTTTCTTATGAGGAGATGAGCTTAATATATTAAAGGCAAGTCTGTATAGATGAGAGTTGCTAAGCCCATGGAGCTAGACGGAGCAGCTCAGGACAGGTCTACAGTGTGACTCCCAAGGTTCCTAGCCCATCTGGGCTGCTTTTATAGAGGCTTCCAGGGCTGCCGAAGGAAATGTAGAGGCCAACAGACGGCTCCCAGTTGGAGCAAGGTACCAAAAGAGCGCAGGAGAGGAGAAAAAACAGCCCCAAGTGGGTCGTGTATGCATTATTTACATCTGGCAAGTTAAATCACAAGGTCGCTGATTCTAACTTCTCTAAGATCTTGCATAATGTGACTGTGGGGCCAAGTCCTTTCATGAGAACGTTGAGTTTTGCCAACAGTATTTCTTTCACATTTGTTCAGCTCATGCACTATTGCAGGCAAAGTGTCATGTGTAAAATTACAAAATAAAAAATATAATTTGAATGGGCATAGAGGAGACAGGTACCCAGATGAACACTGGTAAGAAGGGATTTGGTGCCCAGGGCCACATGGAGGATGTGGAAGGGATTAGGTTCCTAGCCGGATTGGGTGTGAGTCTGGGCTCATTTGGAGAAGGGCCTCTTGGATGGGGACGTGGTTGCCACAGGCAGAAACACAGAACAGCATGATGTTGGTAGGGAGAAGTGACCTCTGACGGCAGGAGCCCAGACAGAATGTCATCTTGCAGGTGGTGGGCAGGAGCCTCGGCTGAACACCTGGCTGCTGGGCACTGGTCTGCTTTTGGCAGGTGATGGAGCAGTGGAAGGCATGAGGAAACTGATGAAATGCGCTTTGGTCTGGCGTTACTGTGGAGGTCACAGGTGAGGGCCAGGAAGGAGGAAGAGGTGAGACGCACTGGAAGGCAGTTTCTGGAGTCAGAGGAAGGTGGAAAAGAGGGTGTGATGTTTTAGAAGGGGTGACAGGAAGCAGATGTGGACAGTGACAGTGGGACAGACTCCCAGAGAAGAGGCCGCTTCTCACCCTCAGGAGCAGGATGGGAGGGAGCGAGGGAGGGGGGGCAGGGTGTTGTGCAATGTGGTCTGGCTAGTAGCACCCCTAAGGTCACTTGGAGGAACTGCGAATGAATTGGGAGGACCATCTCGGAGAAGGAAGAGTTGGAGAGAGACCTGGGCTTCCCAGCACCGAGGGAAGGGGTAGAAGCCAAGGTATGCTCGGAGGAGACACAGAAGCCATGGCTCATGTAGGAGAAGTGTTGCCCACGGGGTTCCCAGGAAGGGAAGGGGTGTGCACCCAGTAAAGAGGAAGGGTGGCTTGCCCAAAGAAGTTCTCCGAAGGTGTGGACTAAGAAGGCTGGGTCTCTGGTGCTGCCCCCAGTGTCCCTGGGAGTGGGCAGCTGGGTTTAACTGGGAGGGTACATTCTGTGGCCTCCCAGACTGCCCACTCCATGCCAGTCAGGGAACTTGGTATTTTCTGGGCAGACTTTGAATGTGATGGCTGAGCAGTGTCTTTGGTGAGGCCAGCTCTGAAGGTCATGGCTGCGGGCGAGGTGCCTGAGAGCCAAGTCATGCTGTCGCCGAAGGCCTGGGACTCTGCTTCTGAGTTTGGGCGGTGAATGTAATCAATCTTGCCTGTTTTGCCTGCAGAGGTAAATTCTCCACTTCAAGATCTTATGCTGAGAGCCATTTCTCATATTTTAGGCAAATGTAAGCAAGTATTTGCACCATCAATATTTACGATGTAAAGCTAAGAGCTGACAGATCTGGGAAGTGTCATGTGTTAGCATGAGGCATGGAAGTAGCAGCGCAGAATGGCGCATTTGCTGCCTTCTTCAAGGTGTTTTGGATTCTTACTCTTTGTTGTCAGAAAACATCACACTTCGCTTACCTTTCCCTCCCCTGTGAGGATACCACAGATGATGCTTTCTGGCTTTCTCAGCTCAGCGTGTGTAATGCCTTCGTATTTCAGTATTTGATATGTGTTTATTACACACTCATGTACGAGGAACTGGAAGTGAAATGGTGAAACACATATGGCCCCTGCCCACAGAAGTCTGAGCCTTGTGGAGCAGACAGACGCCCATGCGCGTGCAGTGAGAGTGCTGCCTGCTACTCGGGAGCCAGGAGCAAGGGGATTCTCCAGGGAAGCTGCGATCTGCAGGCTGAGAAGGCAGTGGTGGAAGCTCACACAGAGGAAGCCGCCTGCCTGTGTCAGTTCCTACCCTGCCTGGGCCCTTCCTTGACCATAGAAGACAACGGCTATTTTCTCTGAACTCAAGTCTCAGGCTCACATTTACCCTCTGGTACCCAGATTTTGTTTTACAAGATTTTTGCATACATAGGGCCACCCTGGGTGGGTAGCCAGGTGAGTTGTGTTCTGAGGAGGGCACCTATTGGAGAACAAGCACTGGAATCCATCCAGGCTCTGGAGTACACACGTGCCTCATCTGTCCTCAAGAACATGGTATGTTCCCCGAGGAAGGGAATTGAGTCATCCCATTCAGCAAACAGTGATGAAAATGTTTTTCTAAAGGGCTTTAAAAATAAAGACATAGGTCCCCCTTTCTGGAAGCCCCAATCATTGGCACAAAAATATAATGAGTAGTTGGCTTTTGCTTGTTCACTTATACAAAGGAATTGCGATTTATGGTGCATTTAGCTGTAATTGGCATCTTCTGTCAGTTGTACCAGATTTAAGAGTCTGAAATAAAGACCCAATGATTAGAACATACTGAGCTTTATTTTCAGTTTACAACTCTGGGGTTGAAGATGGTTTTTATTGCCCTCATTGAAAGCTTTGCTGATGCAGGCAGTGTTCTCTAGGCCCCTGGTTCTCAAAGTATAATCTCAGGCCCAGCAATGTCAGCATTACAGGGGCCTGTGAGCAATACAAGCACTCACACACCAACTCAGAAACACGGGGCCGAGGCCCAGCAGCCGGCGTCGCGGCCTGCCCTTTGGAGGATTAGGGTACGCTCTCGGGTGTGAGGAGACCACCCAAAGGCATATAGTTTAGTGGTCTGATCCCCAGGGACTGGGTTCATTACAGAAATCCTGTTGACATCACTCTAGCTTTCCACCTAGAAACTCTGCAAGCATCCCATCCGTGGGCCCCGAGTGCCTCCTGTTCCTGTGAAGTGCCCTGTCTCTACCAGTTTTCTTCAGTTATCTTCTCTACACCAGGACATGCTCAGAATTCTGGGGTCAGACAGGATACTGGGGATGCCACAGCCGTGGGCCAGGACAGTGATGACAAACTGTGGTACATGTGATGGGTTTGCACCATGCGACAGAGCAGCACACATGGGGATTGGTGAGGACTCCCTAGAAAGGCCACAGGGTGAAGAGACCTGGCAAGCGGAAGGGGTGGATTTGTTTGTGGTGCATTGGAGAGGGTGTGTTGTGTTCACTTCAGCTGCAGAGTGTTGCCTAGATGTAGCAAGAGGACCATGAAAGTTTCTGAAGATTTGAGCCCCTCACCAGGTCTGTGCCCCAGGGTGAGCCAACCTTTGTGCTGGAGCTGTCTGACAATGGCAGGGGCAGATTTTGCCATGTCTGTGGCAGCGTGGCTGTGAGGGTCAGACTCTGCTATGTGAATCCTGGCGCCCTGGCCATATCAGTTACTCTCACAAGAGTGAAGGTCAGTGTTTTCTAAGGAGCTGAGTTCAAGCGTGAAAGGGCTGGAATGCAGTAGATAATTTGTTTGTGTGTCACACTATTTTATGGTCACTTTTTTCTAGCCATAGAGGTTGTGCATCAGCTGCTGTCATCACTGGAAATCCTGCTTGGTTGAAGCAGATCATGGTGTCCTGGGTCTTCCTCATGGTGCCAGCCCTCCTCATGTCCTTCGCCTCTTTACACTGACCATCCCAGGACTGGACCCAGGCCTTCCTGCATTTCTGTACCTTACCTTCTTGATGCTATCACCCATTGTCTTGGATTTGGGCAGTGCTGTAGGTGGACGGCTCCCAGATGCGCTGCCCCTGTGTGGACCTCGTCCTGTGTGCCCGTCACACGTAGCTTCCGGGTCCCCACTTGGGTGGATGCCTTGACTCTAATGGGTACCACACTGAGCTTCCAGCCTTTGCCCCAAACTATTCCTTGTACTTTTCCTCAGTTCCTTTAATGGCAGCTCCTTCCTGTTCGTGGCTCTGTGGCTTTTCCTTTTGCGCCCTATAGCATCAAATCCTTTTATCTGTGCTGTCGAAGTAGCTGGGGTCTGAACATCTCTCCATCCTTGCCTTTGGCTTCTCCACCGTGCTTTCATCGTGCCCCGCCTGGCTGTGCTCTAACTTCGAATCTTAGCGCCAAAGGTGTCCAGTGGGTGAGGCCCAGCATGCTCTCCCTGGAAGCCTGAGGTGGTGCCTCCTCTTACCCACCCTGTCATGTGGTTATAGTAACAAAACCTTGATAGGCTCAAGAGAAGTCCAAGGTTAAGCAACCAGGGAGGGTTTTTTTGTCATCGTGGTGACCTGAGGTGATAGGAGGGAGTGAGACAGTGCTTGAGTAGAGGGACCTGACCTTGCCTTCTTGCGTAAGCTCACTCCTATGCTAATAAAAATCTGCAGTCACTTCTTTGGCTTGTGTGATTCCTCTCTCCCCCAGTAAGTTGTAAGCTCTGTAAAGAACTCAGTGGTGGAAAGCTCTTAGCACTTTCAATGATAGCGAGCAGCCGGCGTGGCACTCACGCCCTTAACTATGCTTCTGTAGCCCTTGCTCCACGAGCAGTTCCTGGCACATGGTGAAGTGTTCAGTAAGTGCTGTTGAGTGAAGGAGTCAATTTCGTCTGGGAAAAGCATGTTTTTAGTTCATTGGTAATAATGTAAATGTTACCTGAATTTCCCATCTAAGGTGGGTTACTTATAGCAGAAACCTTTAGGGTGACGGTGAGGACCTATCCTGGTCAGCATTGAAAACTTGCTTTTATTTGTCACTAGTGCGATGTTAGAAAAGACTACTCATTAGCATAATTTACAGTTTTTTAACCTCTAATGAGGATTAATGAGTTCCTTGTCACTTAGATTTCTGTATTTTATCTTTTGTGGAATTTCTTTTTAGATTTTTTATTACACATCTGAGTTCTTATTTTTAGTAAGGATTTATATAGATCCATATCTAGTGAAAACTTCCCCTAGATTTTACCCTGTCTGTATATACCTTAATTACTTTTCTCTCATTGCTGAGACAAAAGACCCAACACCCTAAATGAAGGAAGGAAGGAAAGGTTTATTTAGCTCACAGTTTGTGGAGGTTTCAGTCAATAATCGGCTGGTCCCAAGGCAGGGTGATTGGCACACAGGCATCATGGGAAAGAAATAGTTTGTGGTGGACAGAAGGAACCAAAGAGGGCAAGAGACGACCGCGGCTCTCTCTGTCCCTTCGCTCTTGTCCAGGCTGCTTAGGGAGGGCAGCACACACACTCAATCCTGGCACCCCCAGTCCTACATTGCAACCTGAACCCCAATGTCTTGCTCTCCAGATGGAGCCAACACTGAGAAAGCCCCACCTATGACTGTGTGAAGCCTTGGGGACATCTAGACACAACCATAACAATATGGTTTGAAATTATTTTTTATTTTTATTTATTTATTTTTTGTACCAGGGATCCGACTCAGGACCTTGTACTTACCAGGCAGGTGCCTATGCCTGCTGAGCTATATCCTCCGCCTTTTTTTGTCTTTTTGAGACAGGATCTTGCTATGCATTTCAGGCTAGCTTTGAGTTTACTTTGTAGCTCACAGTTTGTGGAGGTTTCAGTCAATAATCGGCTGGCCCCAAGGCAGGGTGGTTGGCTCACAGGCGTCATGGGAAATAGTTTGTGGTGGACAGAAGGAGCCAAAGAGGGCAAGAGACAACCACGGCTCTTTCACTTGCAAGGATCTCTTGCCTCAGCCTCCTGAGTGCTGAGATTGAAGCGTGCACCACCTGGCCTGGAGCTGTTTTGGAATTTTAATACTTAAGGTAAGCAACTATTTTAGTCCATAAAAACATGTATGGAATGATCTTTTTTAGCATATTAAATAAGAGTAAATTTTAATATTTAAAAAGTCAATGTGGATACACAGTACTTTGTTAAATTCCTGTAAGTTTTTTGTGTAGTTTGCTGAGAAAAATCTTGCAGTAATTGTAAAGTGTGTGTGAATTCTTAGGTTTGGGTTAATATTCTTTGTTTTAAGTGTGTTTTTGGTATCTCAGGTAGGGCTACTTCTTTTTCTTTCTCAGTGGTCAGCTGTTTGCTCACCCAGCAGCCAGTGGGCTTGTGATATGTACAGCGTGCGGGGACCCTCAAGGGAAGACCTCTGCCTACGATGTGGGCAGGCTAGGCACCGTGATGAGGGGGTACACAGGTGGGTGGGGACACAGGGACTGGCGGGTGCATGGGCTGGGAGTCCTGGCTGTGCAGGGTTTGTGGGAGTGTACTTCGGGGTGTTCAGGCCAGTGTGTCTCAGTCAAAGAAGACACTC
>PVKN010013581.1:0-19817 GCA_004027915.1 Capromys pilorides | reverse complement strand
CTTCATTAGTTTTTCCATTGTAGGCGTATGTTTTTTCAATCAAGTTGTTATTCTATCAATAATGCTCTTATACATTAGCATTTAATAAGCAAAAACCAGCATGTTATTGTCTAACTCGTCTTTTTCTTCTGTAGTCTGGCATAAGGGATTCACCAATCAGAAGACTTCCAAAGGAGGGCTGGCTGTTCTCGCATGTGAAGACAAGGAGCTGGCGGAGCTGCGAGGCCCCGCGGCTGGAGTGGGGCTGGCTAACGCCTGCTATGCGATCCAGTACGTGGCCAGGCCGCTGTGTGTAGGCCAAGAGGGGGTGGCGAGAGGAGTGCCGCGTGGTCCCTTAACCGGGCATGATCATTAGTAACTGTTGTTTCCACTCTCAAATGTGACCTAAGAAGAATGGCAAATTATGTGGTCATCCAATGAGAGAAGCAGGAATAGGCACTCGTTTGCAGTGCTCTGTCATGTAATTCAAAAATAACAGAAAAATATAGCATCAAAGGGAGTAGATGGTGCATTTCTTTTTCTTCTTTCTTTCTTTTTTTTTTTATGGTGGCTGGCTCGGCCCACTCTGGGTGCAGAGCTGGTGCTGTATGTGCTGCTGGGGATTGAAGCGCAGTCCCTGCCCTCGCCTAAGCTTGCCTAGGCAGGGGCTTTCAACCACTGAGCTATCTTGCCCATGCAGAGAGGAGATGGTAACAGGTCTAGTTCACTGGAGACAATGTTTGTGAAGAAATCCCAAAGGTCCTTTTATGCCAGTTTTATTCCATTTCAGAAATTGATGGTGATTGCCTATAAAACTTCTTTAAGATCAATGAGTTTTAAATTTCTGTTGTCATAAAGAAGGGAAATATTTAAGTGTATGTTTACACTAGACACCATATTATGGAATATGCAATTGAGAATTATATTACATTATATATTGCTTCTAGAGCTTTAGAGCCCAAATCATGAAAACAAAGGATTTAAAGCAGAGGCAGAAGCGACCTAGACCATCTATTCAGGGATGACTTTCTGTTGGGAAAATACTCGCCATCTCTGATAGTCTAGATCATTAAAAAAAATTAAAGCTTTTTCTAATGTAGAATTTCTTAAGCTTGTAGTATTCAAGTGAGAAGTCTAGATTTCTCAAACTTAGCCTGAGTGTGATGGAGGTAACTTTCGTTGTCACAGTAAATTCTGTCTCACATGGGAGATCAGGTGTGTGAGACAGAGCAAAAGCTCATAACCCCGGGTGCATGTGTGACTATTTTGCAATAGCTATTCACGTAAATATGCAGTCTAAAGAAGTTAATAAGTCATAATTCTACAGAATTAGGCCCAATGGCACTCCCCCCCTCCACACACCCCGAAATGCACACACTCATGCACATACACACCAACATGCACACACTCATGCACACACATACATCAACATGCGCACACTCATGCACACACAGATTTCTGTTGACATGGAGGTGCCAGGAAGTGAAGCGATGAGCTCAGTGTGAAGGAGGTAGAATGGAGAAGTGGAATAGGAACTTGCCTTTGCATGTCACCATGTCACATGGAATGAACAGTGCCGCAGGGCCTGAGACTGCTTTTTCTCTCTCAAAAGTAACACAAACTTGGAAGCCATAAGTACTTCGGGATAGCAAACACATTGTTATTTTACAGTACTCTTCCAACCCAAGAGGAGATTGAAAATCTTCCTGCTTTCCCTCGGGAGAAACTGAGTCTGCGCGTCTTGCTGGGCAGTGGAGCCTTCGGAGAGGTGTACGAAGGGACAGCTGTAGACATCTTAGGAGTTGGAAGTGGAGAAATGAAGGTAGCAGTGAAGGTAACGATCTCTAAACCCCCTGACTGTGGTCTTCCGGTGGGTGCTGGGATGCGCCTGTTATGAAAGCTGAGCTCTCTTACGTGAAGCAAGAGTGTGCAGAGGGGCGACTTCTGCAGCAGCAGAGCATTGCCCAGCTCAGTCTAGCTGAAAGAGAGGCTGGGGAGTGCACTCACTAATAGAGTAATACATGTTTACAGTGAGAATATGCTAATCTCTTGTCATTACCCAAAGCGTACATGAATCAAAATACTGCATTGCACATTATAAATATGTATAAAGATTATGCCAATTAAAAATAAACTTAATTTTAAAGACTGATTGATAGAACAGACGTGTATCCACAAGTCAAAATTTTTCCATTTTCTACATTGATTCTATAATCAACAGGGGAAATCACGAGGGTTTATGTTACCTTTAAGGCTATTAATTAGTTAAGACCTAGCTAAATTTTATTACCCATCAAATGTACTGTAAGAGGACCAGAGTTGTACAATGCACCCTCGAGAAACAAGACCTAGGCCCAACAAATGTTTTCTCAAGAGAGAAGACAGCGGATGTTTGGACTTGCTAGCTGTGTCATCCCTACCACAACTATGCTGCTCTGCCACTGCAGCTCCAAAGCAGACGTTGTCACTGTGTAAACAAACAAGTGTGACTTTATACCATCGAAACTTTATGGACATTGAAATGTGAATTTCTTTTCTTTTCTTTTTTGTTATGGCTGGCTCAGCCTGCCCTGGGTGTGGGGCTGGCACAACATGTGGTGCCGGGGATCAAACCATGGTCCCTGTGTTTGCTGAAGCAGGTGCTTTAGACCACTGAACTATCTTGCCAGCCCTGAAATGTGAATTTCATAAGTTTGTGTTGCTGTGTTTCATGTGCCACTAAATAGTATTCTCTTGATTTTAGTTTGAGATCGTGAGCTCTCTAGAAATCTGTGGCACACTGACTGTGGCTTGCTCATCTCTGTACCATGCGGTTGGTGGTCAAGGTCCTTTTAATTATTTTTAAGGAAGCATCGGCTGTGCACTTGTATTTTTGCAACATGTTCTTTTGATAATGGGGTAGTAAATCTTTTGTATAATTGAGCAATATCCTGATCACTTCTTATGAGGGACTTACTGCTAAGACAGTAGGCTGTACAATGAGAAGACTTGGTAGCATGCTTTTTACTAGCTAATACGTTTTAGAAGTTCTTGAATGTACTCCAGCCTCCAACTGATTTAAGCAATTGTTTTTTTCCATAGAGTAGGATGACTGCTGACCTTGGTGTAGTAGCTGTGAGGTCAGAGCCTGCATCTTTGAAATTCCCTCGCCTTTCCTTGCTGCCTCACAGTTCACAGAAGCTGCCAGGGAATGAGCTTTCACATCTGCCTCAAGCTATGGCCTCATTCTGCCTCAGCAGTTTTTCTCTTACATCTCATGGGCTAGAACCAAGTCAGATGACCACTTGTATGTGTAAGGGAGGTTGGAGAATTTTAGAAAGAAGTTCATAATTGATTTAGATCAATTACCAACATTGGAGCACCAGGCCTCCACAAGATCAACTAGGGTACTGCTAACAAGAGCACCAAGGAAACAGACCCCGAGGAGATGAGGAATTTGAGGAATGAACTGTTGACCTGTTGAATGCCAAAATTGGTTTCTTTTTAAAATTTATGTATTTTGGAGATATATAAATATTAGTAGGTCTTTTATGTAGCAGAATTTGCTACATGAATATTGGCAATGACAGGAGATTTCTAGAGCTCATATACATGCGTCTATTTTCACCTTTCAGAGTCAGTGCTGGAGGAGTTCTTCACTAATTCTGAGCTCCAAGAGTGATTTGCTATTTTGATTCCTCTTGATATTTGATCTTTTATATGTGTTTGTGTGGTACCTGGGATTAAACTCAGGTGCCTTACATTGAACTATGTCTCCCTCCACCCCTACTCCCACACTATTTTTATTTTGTACTTTGAGATAGGTTCTTGCTAAATTGCTAAATTGCCCAGTCTGGGCAATAGAACTTAGGGTTCTTTTTCTTCAGATGCCCAGAATGCTGAGATTACAGGTATGCACCCCTGCGCCAGCTTCCTGACTTGTTTTTATGTTGCAGACTTTGAAGAAGGGCTCCACAGACCAGGAGAAGATTGAATTCCTCAAGGAGGCACACCTGATGAGGTACCGGAGGAGCTCTGAGATACTGCTGCTTTTCTGGGCAGGAAGCTTTTACATTTGTGTGTTGGATTGTTAACATTAAGAGTGAGCTGGGTTAGGGCCAGCAGTATAGCTCAGCAGATTAAGCGATTGCTTAGGGAAGCACGGGGCCAGGGTTCAGTTCCTGGCCCTGCCTGCCCCATTCTCAAGTATGCCAAGCTGGCGATGGAGTCCGGGCGCAGTGGCGTGTGCCTGTAATCCCAGCACTTGGGAGGCAGGAAACAACAGGTGGATCACTATGAGTTGTATAGTGAGACCCTGTAGAAAAAAAAAAAAAAAAGTGACCTGGGCTGGCCAGATAGCTCAGGGGACTAAAGTGCCTGTTTAGGCAGAAGCAGGGACATGCTGGGTCCTGCCCCCAGGGCATACTGAGACTGGGTGTGGTGGCGTGCACCTGTAATCCCAGGACTTCGAAGGCTGAAAACAGGAAGATCACCGAGTCCTATCTGTGTAGTGAGACCCTGTAGACCTTGTACTAAATACATAAAAAAAGAATGACCGGACATAATAGATCTTGCTCAAATCAAATATGGCTTAAGGACTTAAAAGGAAGTAGTTTTCTAGTAACAAGTATTCAATAGAAGCCAGTCTTTGGAGCCTGGCAAGGTTGTCCTCAGGTAAAAGGTCAACTTTCTTCTACCTGCGGAAAGGAGAGTGTCTTACAAGTGAATTCAGAAGCTATTCAGATTTAAAAGTGCTTGTAGTCTTCTGAAACCATGACACCGGGTCAAGCAGACCTAGCACAGTGCTCAGTTATGCAGGATGGTGCCAGGGAGCCACTGCTGTCCAGTACCTTGTCCTTGAGGTGTCAGAGCAGACCCCAGGCCTGGGCTCTAGCCACCGGGCTGGAGCTCATGCATGTTGAGGTTTTATGAAAGCAGTATATCCAGAACCTGCTGGTCTGAGTTATTTCTCTATAGAGGAGAACATATTTCATAATTCTGACCAAAAACATAATGTCTCAAATGCCCACTGAAGACAGATACTGGTCAAAATCGCTTTCTTTCCAAAACATAAACTAGTCAGTATAGAAATTACTTCTAAAGTCTGCACTATTCCAGCACATGCACTGGCCACTAGGGGCTGCCATGTTACCTTCTTGAGGAGGGTGCTGGACCAGGGCTCAGAAAGGGAAGCAGGGCTCTTCCGAAGTCAGCAGGGCGTTAGAGCGAAGCCAGGAACATGAGATTGCTTCATTCTGTAGAGCTCTGTGTGGGGCCTGCTGGTGCTGGGATGTCACCCAGTGTGTTTTCTCACCTTTCAGCAAGTTTGATCACCCCAACATTCTGAAGCAGCTCGGTGTCTGCCTGTTGAATGAACCCCAGTACCTGATTCTGGAGTTGATGGAGGGAGGGGACCTTCTCACTTACTTGCGTAAAGCCCGGATGACAACGGTAGGCTCAGGATCGGTTTCCTAATGAGGAACACCCTGTAGCTTCTTACTAATTATCATTGGTACATTGAGTAAGTTGAGGTAGAAACTTAGAAACATTCTGTGGGGAAAAAGCTACCTGTTCCTTGTGTGTAGATCAGGGAGATGAGAGCTAGGGCTAAAATTTGAGTCTATTTTTAGTATTTAATGGGAAAATGGTTCTTCACTTTTACAATCTTGTTTTTTCTTTTTCTGGAGAAAAGGCACTCTGGTGCGTGGGGGTGGGAAGTGCGACATTGTTCCACCCATTTGCTGCCCTGTCCTAAGCTGCATTTGCAGTCCTAAAGTCATTGCTAAACCCTGGACTTGGGGTCAGTTCCACTGACTCTGTCTACTGAGGCAGAATACCTGTGGATTTTAGTAGCATCTGAAGTTTATCTTGGCTGAAACAAAATTCTTGATTTTGTGTGTAGGATCCAGAAAACTTAATACAGCAGTGCATTTTCAGAGTTCAGATTCTTCATCTACTGGGTGGGATGCTAAATGCAAAGGCTTCTGAAAGTTCCTTTTAGATTTAGTGTTCTAAGATTGTATGAAGGTAGGAAAAAGAAAAACGTAGGTCATCTCAAATGATACAAATAAGCTATGCAGCAGTAGATGTGTTGTCCTTCAGATACAAGTCGGTTGGTCAGATTTGTGTGTGGTGTTTATTGTGGGACAGAGGAGGTATGGCTCTTGCCACATGGTCAGGTTGGATGGCACATCTGAATAATCCATTTATGGTGGAAAGTGGAAGGACTGATGGGAGCGGGGTAGCAAATGTGCTGCCAGCGCGTGGATAGAGGAGAGCCGGTGTGCAAGGGAGAGCGTGGAAGGGTGTGGAGGAGCAGGCAGTGCAAGAGCAGCTGACCAAAACCTTTGTAGAGAGTCTCTAAGGTGCAGGCTGGGGAAGATCCCTGTCAAGGTTCCTGTGTCTGGAGGGCCTGGCAAGAGACAGCTGGTAGGCAAGGGCAGTGTCTGGAGTCCAGGGCCCTGACAGGGAGCTGGTGTCCTAACAGTTTGTCATGGGGGACAAGATGAGCAGGAAATGGTCAGAGAGCCAATTGGCCACACAGCAGATGTCCTGCTGGCTGGGGCCTGAGATCAGCTGTGGGCTGAAGCTCAGCATCAGTACTCAGGGGCATCAGAAAGACTTTCTGAGAAGACTAGCTTTTGTCAAGGTCAAAGCAAAATTCCATTCCCATACGAACCAGTCAGAGAGTCAGGGTGTGTGTCAGAGATAGGTGTGCAGGCCACCGGAGCCAGACAGGGAGAGAGGGCATCAGGGAAGCCTGGCTGTCAGCCGTTTGCAGCTGCATGTGGAGACGCTGAGATCCAGGACATCAGCATCTTCAGCTTCACAGGCAGATGTGAGCTTATTGGAAGAGGTCGGGGGAGGACAAGTAGGGCAGCTGGGACGGGGGGCTTTGGCACTTGGAGTCATCTGAGCCCAGAGGAGGTTGTGGCTGAATAGCACAGCTAGAGGAACCATTCCAGAAAGCAAACGTGAACAGGAAAGGGGGAGAGAAATGCAGCTCAGGAAAGGGACAGTGCGCAGCTCAGAGTGACTGGGATGTAGGTGGAGAGAGGCCAGGGCACGGGCATGAGGGGCAGAGAGGCTGCAGCCGGAGGCCAGCATGCCACAGGTGCAGGTACAGCCTGCAAGATGATGGAAGCGCCTCTGGCACCTGCAGCGGGGACCCATCGGGCTTGGGTGGGGGACAGCTGAGCAGGGAACTCGGGCAGGGAGGGGCACAGATGATGCACGGTGCCGCCTCCCAGCAAGTGCTGTAGGATTTTTCCACCTAGAAATCTAGTCCAGGGTCAAGTACATAGTCACACTTGGTCTTCAGATAAGAGGCATAATCTATCCTTGACATAAGGTGTTGTTAGCAATTTATGGGGGGTCTCTGGGGGAATGATTCTATGGTCCAGAATAACACAATACAAAGCCATTGGGCCAATAATAAAGTGGAGTAATGACCACTAACAATGCTAAGTGTGTATTAAAGTGTGCGTTGACACCACGGTCCTTACTTGGCTCCCGCGAGGACAGTAGTGCTCTGCGCACTGACATCTGGGGAAGTGCTTAGTTACTTAAGCAGCTCAAGCAAGTTCATTCAACTAGTTAACAAGCAGGACTAGGTTTCCAATTTTGGTCTGTCTGACCTCGTGCGCTGGGATCTTTCCAGTGAAGATTCTATGTCACTTCTACTTAACGTAAAGCCTGACATTTATGTATGTTTGTACAGAAAACACACATATTATTTTCCTCCTGTCTGAATTCCTTCAACAATGACTAAAAGCACCTTTAGAAGAGCAGTGGCACACCCTTTAGAAACACCGTGCCCCGGCTGCTGGTGGAATCGTCTCCTGGTGCCGCCACTCCCTCCTGAGCATGTGCGTGGCCCCTGCGTGAGCTCGGCTGCTGGGGCTGCTGGCCCAGCTGGCTTGTGTGCTGGCAGAGGGCTCCACATGTCTGCTACACACGCACACCAGAGGTTGCAAGCACTGCTTCAGCAGCTCGCGCATGCGTGTGGTGCGTGTGTGTGCGTGTGTGTGTGTGTGAAGTGCAAGTTGTAACAGTGCTTGCCGCTGGCCTTCCCTCCCCTAGGTCCACGGCCCTCTGCTCACCCTGGCTCACCTGGTAGACCTATGTGTGGATGTTTCCAAGGGCTGTGTCTACTTGGAGCAGATGCACTTCATCCACAGGTACAGTCAGATTCTGGGTACAGAGTTGTTATGGCTGTTGGCATAGTGCTCACTGTAGTTTGGGAAAAGCACACAAGACAATCAGATATTTCTGTTCCTTCATAATAGCAAAGTTTTGTAAGAAGTCTGTCCTCCTTACAGACCTACTAACATTCCTGTCTGACCTCTGGAGTTATTAAGCAAAACTTCTGCCCTAGGGATCTGGCAGCTCGCAATTGCCTGGTCTCTGTGAAAGACTACACCAGCCCTTCACGGATAGTGAAGATTGGGGACTTTGGCCTCGCAAGGGACATCTACAAAAATGATTACTACAGGAAGCGCGGGGAAGGCTTGCTCCCCGTTCGCTGGATGGCTCCAGAAAGTCTGGTGGACGGGATCTTCACGACTCAGTCTGATGTTTGGTGAGCTTAGCTACACAGCACACACAGTGGCAGAGCTGTCAGACCTCAGAGCCAGAAGGCATCTTGAAAGGATGCCTAGTCTTGTTTATTTGTTTTTAATAGGAGAAAACAGAAGACCAAAGAGGTTAAGTGGTCCAGGTGCCCTTGTTCCTGGGTCTCAGGCATTAAAAACCCTTCTGAATCAGCTTTTATCCCTCACTGCGCATCTAAGTAAGAAAGGGACAGATCCCCAAGAGAGTCTTACTCTGCTTCAGAGCTGTGCAGGCGGATGACTACTAGAACCTGTATGGTGTATGGACTCACGCGAGTGTGTGCCTCAACACCCCTGAGTTTGGATGTTTAGTCTTTAACTTGAAGGTGCACTTTAAACTGATGCAAAGTTGTGCTGTGTCTCTATTATTTGAATAAGACTTTCTATTTTTGCTTGTGAATCTCCCACTTGTAGTCAGAGTTTGGTAAAATATAAGGATTTGCTCAGTGACTTAAGCTAGCCCAGTTACGGAAATTGGGGCTGAGAAGTTGGTCGTCCCGCTGCCGGCATTTCACGTGTTTTCCCCCCTGCTCACCATCCTCCTGTCCCCTTCAGGCTGGGCACAGGGGACCCACTCCCTTGCTCATGCCCCCAGGTGCCTGCAGATTTGTGCTCTGAAAGCCTGAGATAACGAGGGATGCAGGGCATGGTTGACAGAGGACCAGAGTGTGTGAGTGCATTGCACATACATGTGTGTGTCAGTGCACATGTGTGAATGCATGTGCCAGCATGTGCATGTGCACCTAGATCTGTGTGTACATGTGAGCTCCCGCAAAGCCTTTTTATCATTCGCCTTGTAGAAGGCCAGGATGCCAGCTGTAAAACAGACCCCAAGGCCCCAGGAACAAGGATGCTGTAATGAGTATAATTACACACAACCTTTTATTATTCTAGGTCTTTTGGAATTCTGATTTGGGAGATTTTAACTCTTGGCCATCAACCATACCCAGCACATTCAAATCTTGATGTTTTAAACTATGTGCAAGCAGGCGGGAGACTGGAACCACCAAGAAACTGCCCCGATGGCCTGTAAGTTGCTGTGTTAGCATGTGCACCCCAAGACAAAAAGCATGCGTGCATGAGAACCTGGGCTTCATGGGTGTGACATGCTAAAATAAAGCTAAAGCCTGCCTATTTGTATTGTGCATAAAATATAAGATAGTGTGGCACTTAATATATATATGGTATTTCATTCAGGTACACTATTTTAAAAAGTAAGATTTATTTATCCTCTTGGTAAATGAATTTTAATAAATATAAGTTGTGTGTGTTGTTTTATTTGGGGAGATCTGATTTGGATTATATCTTAATTTGCATTTTAAGATTCTGATAAATGCAAATATGTTGTTTAAAAATGGATTGCTTCTGTTGACAAGGTTGATACTGACTGATAGGATATTGCATTAATGACTATTATATAAATTAGGATCTATTTGTAAAGTCAACACAAAATAACTACCAGCCGCTCTGTTGAGGTGATCTTGGCCACTGTTGAATTCTAACAGTGATTCCAGCACAGTGAGTGATTTCAGTCTAACTGCAAAAGAAAAAAAGGCCAGGTACTTGTGCTGGGTACCGATCCCTTTCCTGCACCCCCTGGGCAGAAATCTCAAGCTTTGAAATCTTTCCTGAGTGGCATTTTACCTTGGAGGTTTCTACGGGGACCAATATGAACTCTGTTGATGCACAAGGCCTCCCGACGCACTGTTTGAGTCACAGGAAGATGAAGGCAGATAATAAACTGCTGTACTGGGAACAGAAAAAAATAGAAATACTGACTGTTGCTGTATCCTAAGGTACCCACAAATGCAGCTAGGAGGAGGAGGAGGAGGAGGAAGTACTAGGAAAATATTCCTGACTAGGAGTAGAGAAAGATAATATTCTGTCTAGTTTTGTATTTTATTTTATTTGTGAGACAGGCTCTTGCTATGCAGTTCAGGCTGGACTTGTGCTCACTTTTGTAGCCCCCAGGCTGGTCTTGAACTCGTAGCAATCCTTCTGTCTCAATCACGGGTGTGGTTCCTCTAGTTTTTACTTGGCGAGTTCATCAGTTGAGTGCATTATTGTTCTCATTTTTGTAAAAGCGTAGCTTGCTTGAGATCAAAATGCTCAATTTGGTGCCTGGAGATTCAGCTGAACACCCTTGCTGATGGTGAGCAGCGTGTATCCAGAGCCAGCCAGGATCCTCCAGGTCGTGCAAGCAGGGAAAACGGCTGTGTGCAAGGGGAGGTCTCAGCCACACCACCCCATCTAGCTGGGCCTTAAGTTGTCACAGAGAAGATTAACTCCTCTCCTCCAGGACAGAGAGAGCTGAGCTCCACCTGAAGCAGTTCGGAGATTCCAGGCCAGCTTAGGGCTGACAGCCTGCCCTGAGCCAGGCTGCTCTCTATTCACCACTCCAGTGCTCAGCACCTGGCTGCTCCCTGGGTCAGGAGCTGGGAAGCTGTGCTGTGCTCAGCTATCCATGGAATTAGAGTTCAGAGCATTCCTGCCCCCTCTCCTGGGCTCAGGTGCACAGAGGGAAAGCCCTCCGCAGCACCTCTGCAGAGGGTCAGAGAGTGCTCGCAGTCAAAAGAGTGTGCCTTGGGTCCTATGACAGACACAGTGAGCGCAGCTAGGTGGAGGTCGACCAGGTATCCAAGCCCAAGGGCTTATTCTCACTCCTCAAAGAGGTATAGTATCAAGTGGGTCTCCAGAATTGGGTGGAATCAGGAAGATAACTTATGGAACCTGCAAATGATGTGCTTTGCTAGAGACTAATACTGAACCCAGCCCATGAGCCCCATGGTGTTCTGGAAGAAAACAGTATGGAGGCAAAGAGGAGCAAAGATTTAACAGATGAGTGCAGGACTGAGCTGAATCCCTAGCCGAAGGAGGAGCTTCGAGAATAATGACCATTTTTAAGAATTGTTAAATTTGTAAAGGCGTTTCAATTCTTCCATCACCAGTTTATTGTTGTCTGAGAGCACAAATTATTGTGGACAGATTACACAGATTAGAAAATAGGTTGAGGTTGGAGAGTGCGGAGAGCAGTGGAGAGCAGGGGGCGTGGGAGGGCGGGTGCTGTGTGGCCCCAGGACTGCTGCCCTGCCCCGCCCTCCTGCTTCCTTCCACCCTTCCTCCCTCCCTCTCGTCTTCCCTCTTTTCCTTCTCTCTCTCTTTTTTTCTTTCCTTGTTTCTTTTTCTTCTCTTTTTTCATTTCATTCCTTCTAAGCAATTCTATTAAATATATTGAATCTTTTGTAGGATTAAGAAAATTATAAACAAATAAGTAAAAACTTTATGACTGAAATATGTCAAGCCTTGGGAAATTTGTCATCTGTATCATAGCAATATCTTTCCTCAACTTAATGCTCAGAAAATGCTTCCTGTGAAGAATCATAATTTTTCACTCCATCCTTCTACCTCTTAGAACAGCACTTCTTCGACAAGATTTGAGTTTAACTGTTGATTTAAGTTCCCCAGTGTGGTACCAGCTTCAGTGTCTGATCTCAGTGTCTAAAGCCCTTTCATTAATCTGCATGTTGTCTTTGTTTCTAAACAGCACAGGTTATAGGGAAATAGGCAATAGGGTTACTCATTCTTCATTTATTTCTCAGCTATGATTTGAGTGTTTTAAAAATAGAGCCAAGTTTGGCATTCTGCTGAGCCTGTCAGTTCCTTGTGACACATTAAAGAAGCCATCGGATCAATACATACCAACACTCGGTTTTCTAGGCTTACCCTAAGGTGCTGATCAAGCAATGAAATAAGCAAAAGTGGAGTTTTAAACCACATAGGAGACTCGAGGTTGTGTTGTGATTCCTAAAGTGATGTTAGGCATTTTGAATTCAGTGTGCAAAATGACCTCCGTGTTCCCATCCCTGTGCTTGTATGCAGCCCTGCTCCAGCTCTGCAGCCACTGCTTGAGTCCAGTCCACCGTCACATCTCAGCTGGGCTTCCCTAAGGCTTGCAGCTGGCTCCTCGTGGCTGCTGTCCAGACATCAGCAGTAGCAATCCTTGAAAACTGCAAGGTGCTTCGGAGCTTCTACAGCTCCCGTGGCAGTGTCCGAAAGCCCCGCTGCTCCCCTGGGCTGTGCGACTCATATGTGCTCACCTTCCTCTTCTGAGCCATCTCGCTCTTTGCTCCAGGGACTGACTTTTGGGCTTCCTCTCAGACCCTAAGTTGCGTCCAGGCTTTTCCAAGTTTAGGACTTTGCGTGTGCTCCTCCCCTTCCAGGGCACTCCCTGCTCCCTGCTCACTGTCCCCATGATCCGTGTCTTACTTTCCTGTGAAGCTCTTGGGCCTAACTGTCACCTGCTCACAGGGACCTCTGCGAGCAACTTACCAAAGTGTTCTGCGTCTCTGAGCTTGTGGTTATTCTCTTTAGCATTTTAAAAAATGCTTCATGTAACGTGACTTAGGTATTTTCTGTTGACACAGTAGTGCTAATATTCTTAAATACTTCAGTTTGTGTTTATCAGTTCCTTCCTCTGGCCCCCAGTATGTTCCATAGCTCCAGAAAATAAAGAAGAGAGCCAACCCTTGGCCACTTTTGTAAGTGAGTAGACTTGAAGACAGACTTGGAGGAGAAGTGTCTGGAAGCCTTTCGCTACTTGGGGTGTTCCCGGGGTTGAGACGGCAGAGCATAGTGTTGCGTACCAATAAGGTAACCCAAAGCTCCAGGAAAGCACAGCAAAGAGCTGTGTAGCCAGAAGTAGGAGAGGCAGTGCTGGGTGCCTGGGCCTGAGCCTCCCGGCAAGCTCCAGGTAGTGCAGGTGGCCACAACTGAGGCCACCAGCAGAGCCACTGGCTTCCAGCTCAGGAGGAATGTCAGGGAGAAGGCTGAGCAGGGGACCCCACTCTGATGTGAGGAGAGTTGGCCTTGTTGAGGAGCTGGGCTGCATGTCCAGCCAGAGAAGGCCTAGCCTACACTGCCACGCTTCTTCTGAGCTCCCATGAGGTGTGGACATTTTGTTGAGAGTTGGAGATTCTGAAAAAGACACCTCGCGGATTGCAACAGAGACAGTGTTATGATTTGTGCCTAGGTGTCTTCCCAAAGCATTCATGGGGTGGCTTCTGGAATTTGTAATTGATTATTGTGGGAATGGATGCTGCACCTCCCCTGGGGCAGGCGATTTGCATTTCAATGTAAGGGAGGAAGAGAAGTTAGCTGCTTGAGCTGCTGCTGCCTCTTGCATTGCTCTTGCTCTTCCCAGCCACCATGAAAGATTGTTCTCTGCCATGTGCTACTCTGCCTTGCAGCCAGCTAAATATGGACTGAAACCTCCAGTAACTGTGAGCTAAGTAAACCTTTCCTTCCCTAATTTTGAGTGTTGGGTATTTGTCTCAGCAACGAGGGAAGAGTAGCTAAGACAGATAGGCATGGCTTGCCTCGGTCTCCAGTGGGCTTAGGGCATGGTAGAGTCACAGAGAAGCTCCATCTGGAGAGACTCCAGGGAGGACCAGTGCAGAGGGAAGAGGAGAGGTGAGAGCACCTATGTGCTCATGGCAGTGCTCGTGGACCAGATGTGTCATTCATTGCTTCTAGACCAGCCTCTGACTTTATCAAGCTCCAAGGGACACAGCGGGTTCAGGGGATCTGTACCTGCACTACTGTGCATAGGCCTCCTGTTTGTTTGATGTCCTGGCACCACCTTAGAAAGGAGGGCAGAGGGAGCAGGAATGGTCTATAAATAAGAGAGACTGAGTTAGCCAGAATAGTGTGACCATTGCTAGGAAGACTGCTTAGAGGTATGAACCTGGGCTAAGTTATAAGCTACACTGCATAGGACAAAGTCACTTCTGTTCTGTTAGGCAGGGGCTCTGAATAAGAACTAACTAGTAGCCCACAGGGTGGGAGAGTTGAGTGAGGGTGCCTGTCACCATTCACTCCAGGGGTCAAGAATCACATTGTCCGCACCGCCCCTGAGTGCTGCTGAGTGAGGTGAGCACTCTCTGGGGCGGCACACGGACAACCCTGGAGGAACAGGTCAGGCCAGCCAAGCAGCTGTGGATGCAGGCATGGAGCTGTTGTCACCCTCACAGGATGAGGAAGAAGAGTTCAGACTCAGCTCTGCTTTCCAGCTTTTGGATCTGCCACAAAGGGCCTCCGTGGAGCAACTCTTAGCTTTTGTTTCTGTTTTTATGTCGTGGTTGGTTAGGCCCACTGTAAGCGCGGGTCTGGTGTGGCATGTGGTGTTGGGGATCGAACTGTGGTCTCCTGTGCCTGACTGAGTTTGCCTGAGCAGGTACTTTAGACAGATGAGCTCTCCTGCCAGCTCCAGCTTTATATATATCTTCATCTTCACCTGTATTTAAAATGTCTTCACTTCTTCAGATCAGATCCATCTTCGTATGTAATCTGTCTTAAATCTGTTTCTTCAACAATTTTTTTAGCTCTTGACTCCATGATGTGTGGGTTAGCCATTTCCAACTATCTATTTACTTAGATTAACAATGGTTGATATGTTAACTTTTCCAAAGAAAGGCATTACCTGTGAAGGGGAATAACGCTGCAACTCAAATGAAGAAAGCATTTGTTCTATTCATGTCTATGAATTTCGCAAAACTGACAATAATTCCTATTTCATTTCTGAAATGACCTCCCCTGAGTTACCGGTCATTGTGTCCGGTTGTCATTCTCCTTTCTGTCTTCATCCAGGTGGAATTTAATGGCTCAATGCTGGGCTCAAGACCCAGACCGACGGCCTACTTTCCAGAAGATCCAAGACCAGCTGCAGCTATTCAGAAATTTTACCCTAAATGACACTTCTCAGTGCATAGTTGCAGCGAATGCCAGTAAGGTCATAAATGAAGGCTTTGAAGGTAAAATTGATTTCTTAGATTTTCTAGCTTCCTGCAAGTGTGAACTAAACAGTGTTACAGTGGGATCGTATAGAAAGTGATTTAGAGATCATCATAACTGTCTATTGTACTCTTCCTTGAAAAGGAAATTATATTTTCTAATATGCACTGCATTTTAAAAAAGAGAATCCGTGCCCCCAAGTTAGAACCTCCAATAGTAGGGGGCAGATCCCCGGCGGTAGGTACTGCTGCCCCTTCCTGTCTTACCCCAGCGTGGACCTCCAGGGCAGAGTGGGGTTAGCTGTAGACATCCCCGTCGCTAGACTCTGAGGGCTTCTTTCTGACTGTGCTTCAGCCAGTCCTGGAGTTCCTCTCCTGTCCTATACCCTGCCTTCTTCAGTCAGGCGACCATTCTAGTTTCTTGAATGAATACCCTTTGACTGCATATTTTTCTCTGAAATGTGTACTGTTAGTGTGCGTGAGGAGGAGGGGCTGACAAAAGACGATGCTGGCAGGGAGAGGAGATGCAGACAGTGCAGAGGATCCCCATGGTGGCTCTGTCATGAGATTTGAGGCCACCTGGGCTCTCAAAGGAGGGAGTGGACAAATGGCGAACAGGCAGCGTTGCGATGGCTGCGTGGAGCTGACACTCAGTTCTTCACTCGTGCAAGAGAGCCTGCCTTCCCGCATGTCAAGCACATTTTGCAAAGAGCCACGGAGCTGACACAGAGGGCCTGAGAGCTGAGTTGGACCTCAGGCTCACCCATGCCTCTGCAGATCTTTGAGATCCACAGTAAAATCCTCTCACCATGTTGTACTGCCTAGTTCACATGTGAGACCGAGAACAGGAGAGATGACGCTTGCACTGAGGCGCAGAACACAGCACTGTCTCTATAGGCTTGAGCCCAATTCTAGCTAATCTCGCGATAGCACTCTATATGTCAGGCACCAGGCCTGCAGGCCTATTGAGGGGGAGTTATCAAAATCTGCCAGTGAGCAAACCCAGGGAGAGCACTTGCTTGTGGCCACACTGCTGAGGGGGAGCAAGGGGCGGCCTTTTCTTTTGGACGCTTGCAGAGCTGTGGTTTTAAGGAGGAGACTACCACCCTCTGCGCAGCTGCACCCAGGGACAGTGCTGTGCCTCCAGGGGTTACAAGGGAAGATCTGCGCACAGTGAGCGAGAAGAGGTGAGCTCCGTGCTGATAGCAAGTCTGCTTAGCTAGCTGCCAAGCTGTTGGCAGAAGGAATTAGCATTTATAAAACTAGAGCAGCAGACTTTAATGCTCAACGTAATGATACAGGAAGAGTCCAACAGGGAATATGATCAAACTGTGATCATTTGGACAGGGACTGCCAAGCCTGGCCCATGACAGAAGTGTAACTTCAGTACGAAAGAAATTGACCTTATGTGCTGGCAATGCGTGTAAATCCTGAGGGGTTGGAAGGGAAAAGAGAGGCCACCACAAAGAACTCTGGTCACTGAGATTCTGGCCGCGGAGAGACAAGGAAGGGAAGGCAGAAGGAGAGACCATTTGTGTGTCAGCGGCAGATGGAAGTCGAGGCACAGGCCAGCTCGGCCTGCCCCAGTGGCGGGGCTGGTGCAGCATGTGGTCCGGGGAGGAATCGAACCATGGTCCCTGCAGTTGCCTAAGCTTTCCTAAGCAGGCGCTTCAGACCGCTGAGCCATTTTGCTGGCCCTGAGCTTGATTTTTAGAGAAGAGATTGTGCTTCCCGTAGTTCGTAGCTTTGCAGACTGCTGGGCACGTCTGGCACAGCCTGTCTGCCTTCCCTGTTACCCTGGGAGATGTGTGGGAAGACAGGAAAGCCATCAGAAGGACTTTTCTAAAAACAATAGAACACAGGAGGGTTCCTGGGAGCACTAATGCCCTGCCTGTCACTACATCTTACCGACCTAATGGCTGGAGAGAGGCGTCGAGAGGGAAGATTAGTAACCTATCTGGGCATCTAGTAAAAATATCCAGTGACTTCATCCAAACATTTGTGTAAACACCACCTCCTGAGTTCCAGAGAGTCCTACAGGAAACAAATCTAAATGCCCCTCTGCTGCTCTAAACATAGTCTGGCCGCGCACGTGCAGCTCCTCTGTGAACGCCAGGTTTTACTCGGAAGCCTTTATTTTAATATTTCCCTCATGAAGATGCTGCTGAGCAATGCTGTCTTTGTTTGGATCCTTGCCTAGGGCCTGACCCGTAGGCTTTCTATTAGATAATTTTAAATAACACAAAACAACTTCCGCCTTCACTTTCATCTCTAATAAGCTGTGTATGAGACAAGAGGTATGAACTGCTGAAAGTTTGTAGGCATCAGGTTATTGGATACTGCATCGAGCACTGAACCAATGAACTATTTACCTAATGATTTTTTTCTCTGATACCTGAAGCAGCACTAGCAAAATTTTGTCTCATACAAAAGATTCTTTTTCAAAAACTCACAGGCAAAAATGACTGTAACTATGTTTTGGTAGGAGTTTTCCAATAAGCTACTGAGCAGGTGAAAGGCATGGAGTGGAGCAGCGGGTCACAGGAGCTTTATCCCTGTACTGCAAGCAGAAGTTCATAGTGAGTTCTAAACTTTACCGATGTCCTTACCTTTTAAGAACATCTTTATTTTCTCAATCATCTGGGATGATAGACTGCTTCAAATTGAACACCTTATGCCTTCCTGATGCTTCTTGCATTTGCATGGGTATTGTTCTTTGAGGTTCTCCCAGGCTGTGCGTCCCTACTGGTAATGAGCATAGCAGCTGGGGCCCTATTGTTGTCCCTTTCTGGGTACTGTTAGTGTGCCCAGGTGCTTCGGCACCAACCAGACTCGGCGGCATTGGTTGAAGCTGCTTCTGGGGGAAGATGCTACACAACATGCCCTGCCGCTCATGCGATTTGCAGTGTGCTGGCAGGATTTCTGAGCAGGGGAGAGGAAAGAGAGCGGATAGCAGAGACCATGTGTGCCCACATCCAGGGTGTCTGATTCTGCAGTTCTCTCTCTCTCTCTCTCTCTGTCTCTGTCTGTCTGTCTGTTGTCTCTGTCTCTGTCTCTCTCCCTCTCTCTCTCTGTGGTATCTGCAAAGAAATGTATGCCTTACAATATAGAACATGAGCAAAAATACAGTGAATGTCCACATTGTAACAAAATATTACAGTAAAAGACACAATGCCAAGAATGATGGGATAAGTGTGTTTGGAGTAAAGGGGAATATTTTGAAGGGGATTAATGGCAATGTGTCTTTCACTGGAAATGGTATTTTAAATGAAACATTCGCCATAGTTTCAGCTCATACCTTATAGCTCATAAGTTCATTTAATAAAATAATCTTTGTAATTTAGGTATGAAACCTTATGAATACGTGGGTCCACTAAGTTCTTTTGGAGCAAAACAGGCATTACAGTGCCTACATTAGTCCCTTCTAATTATTTCCTTTCCCCATATTTTAATTAAGTTCATTCCAATTAATCCAAACCCGTATGTCAAGAGGGCTGTGTGCAAAAGGCCGGCAGGCTGGTGGCTGATCCCTCAGCCATCAGGGACACAGGCAAGGACATGCTTGTGCTGGACAGACAATGAGAAAGGGAGGGACTATTGTCTAGTCATTGAAATGTTACTGATTTTTAAAAATGAAGTTCATGGAAAGACAGTAACACTTCCGGTCACCAATTTTGCATCCAGGTAGGAACGCCCAGAGACTGGAGACCACGGGTGAAAAGCGAGGAACGCCTATGCTTACAGGGCCACACTCGTCTCTCACACTGTACACTGATCACTCGACTCCTTAGAATTCTACGGAATGTTCCAAAAGTTCTGCTCTTAGGTTTCCCCAGACTTCTTGTGCTTCTTTAGGTTAAAAGTTGGCCTTTAAGTAGACAAAAACCAAATGAATGAATGTAACTGTAACAAAGGCCACTTGGCCCTGACTGCTGGTCTTCATCTGCTCAGTGGGGACAATTCCAGTGCCCGATTTGAGGAGAAAAAGGAATCAATACAGGTGTGTAGCCTAGAACAGTGCCTGGTGTGCAGTAAGAGCTCTCTAAGTGTTGCCAACATCAGCAGTAACCATAGTAACCATTTTCCTTCTCCCTCCACTGTGCCATCCCAACACTCTCATTCTGTAACCATTCCCTGTGGTCAGAGGCCTGCTGGTGCCAATTCACTTGCCAATTAGTGTTAATGGGTCATGTGATGCCTGTTCCCAGAATACCTTCCTAAACAATGAACTCAGTAAACAGGAGGAAGGGGGTACATGGGCTGTTGAGGCAGGAGGAAAGGGTATCTCAGAAAAACCAGGCTTCATGGAGGCCACCCAGTCTCTGTCCCAAAGGCCATGACCTATCACCACTGTGCTCTCACTGTATTCCATGTATTTTCCTAAGTGTGTATTCCTTTCCCTAGTGGATGGCTGTGTCCCCACTAGATTGCAGCACTTCTGAGGACAGGCGATCTTGTC